>VUQR01011566.1:0-33771 GCA_015108515.1 Hemichromis elongatus
CAACTAAAGCGTCGAGTTTACTTTGTGTTCACTCAAATGGAGTCGAGTCAATTACGCCCCCTGTGGCCAAGTGCCACAGCCTACAGCCAGATTAACTTGTCACACACACACACACCACCACCACCACACACACACACACACACACACACATATACATATATATGATTTGCATTTGACTCTAACCTGCGAACTTTGTCATTTGCTACTTTACAGTAGAGTGTGTGCAAAAGGGTGTAACTATTGCAGTGGTTACACTGTGTTAGAAGTTGTACATGTGTCGTTCAGTGGTGCTTTTTGGTAATCTCAGTCTCTCACTGAAAGTGCTTCTGTGGCTAGCCAGCACGTCATGGAGTGGGTGGGAAGTATTATCCAGGTCCAGATTGCTGTTGGAACTATTAACAAGTATCTCACATTTACTTTGACTTGATTAACTGATCATCAACAAGTATGATGTCTATAAAAACAGAAGTTTTGAGAAATCACCTCAAGATCAGATTGTGAAATACTCAGTTCAATTCAAAAACACAAGAGCTACATCTCAGATAGCATGTTAAAGTTCATGACAGTACAATTAGAAAACCACTGAACTAGTATGGCTTATTTGGAAGTGTTGCAAGGAGAAAGACTCTTCTTTCTAAAAGAGAACATGGCAGCGCAGCTCAGGTTTCTAAAGTTTCATCTGAACAAACCACAAGACGTATGGAACGATGTCCTCAAGACGAGTGTGGAGATGTTTGGCCACAGTGCATGGCACCACATTTAGAGAAAACCAAACACAGCATATCAGTCAAAACACGTCACACCAACTGCCAAACATGTTGGTGGAGGGGGTGATGATTTTGGCTTGTTTCACAAGCTGCCCATCAATGAATCTTCGAAACCCTAAACAAACTGAAGCAACAAGGTACCATAATTCATTTCACAGTGAGAGACACCGATAAAGTCACACAGAAAACAGTGATTTAAACTTGTGAAACGTTGTTCTACACACTAATGAATCAACTGTAGTGTGTGTTGTTTAGATAGGGTTAAACTTTAGACCTAGATAAACAATACTCAAATGGAGTTTATTTAAAATTATTACATGTTGATAACTGAAACTGAACAAACCTGATCAGGGACACAGTAGTTTATGCTATTTCTGCTAAAACTCAGGGTGAGAGCAGTAAAATAAATCATTTTGAATAAATATAGTAGATTTTATGGCAGAGAGGGGTTATTAATGTAAGACACCCTTGTAGAAAAATATGCACTGACCCATTTTTACACAAAATACACTGTATTTTGCCACGGGGAGTCATTATGGCTCTGAACACTGCAAATGACCCAGTTAAATTTTTATCATTTTAATGATAGCAGCTTAGCTTGATGACAGCACTAAATATGCTTGCATGGGCTTTCACGTGTATTGTTGCTCAGACATTTATCGACAGCGTTTTGAGTTTATCAGTGTACAGACGTTGGTTTTTGCATGAATTGATGGAACTGTTTCTACTGACAATAAACGGTGACAGATTGTGACTGCAGCTGAGATTTATCAGCTGTCAGCAGCTGTCACAACTACGTTATTGCTTTTATCTGCACTGACACCATTTGATGAGTCGTACTTCCAGGATTTTTATGATAAGTTTTGGATGTGATCGCTGTTAGAACCTGCTGCATCCTGCAGCGTGTTAAAGGGAAATCCTGAAATGTTTAAATACCATACAGGACGTGTTATAGAAAGAGACATATATTGGTAAAAGTAAGCTTTGGCTTGAGGACAGAAAATTAAAAACAGAAATACTACAACTGGAGCATGTTTGAAAGACATCTTAACAAAAAATGTTGCATTCTGTGCCATCGGACATGACAGTTACAACTATGTGCTTTCCATTGTCATTTAGCAGGCTTACGTTCAATTGCAACTCGATGTTTTGTGAGTGCATTGTACAAATTGAGCGAAATCTTAATAATATCATTGTGAAATTATAATGTACAACTCTGTAAACACTCAAAAGCTCAGTATTAAGAGTGCGCTTTAAAAAAGTGGTCTGTAGTGGAGGTTTAGTGCCACATGTGTCCAGCAGGGTCACCTTCATGACAGCAGCACTCATTTAGGGGTGGAGGAGGAGGAGCGTTATAGATAAATAATTTTCACTGCCTAAAGTTTGGCAGTTTAGCCGCTTCTTTGGCATTTTGTACTCTGACCTGGAAGAAAAGGAGCTCACAAGATGTCATTTGCTGACCTACTGGCCATCGTTGGAGGAATGACTGGGGCTTTCTACCTTCTGAAACTCACTTGGAGATGTTGGTGTGGATTTAGAGAATTTGTTTTATCATCAAAATGGCAAGTGGACCTAAGGACATATGGACAATGGGCAGGTAAGGTTAAAGAAGAGAATTTACAGCGTACACTTGAAATTTAACAATGCCAGCTGTGGAGGTTTTAGGGTCAGGGTCATGGTACCTCTTTGTATCACATCATGCCAGCTCTCAGATCATCACACTGTCTTTGGTTTACATAGAACTGACTGATTTACAGTCAAAATCCATGTCTTATCTGCTGCTATGTTAACCGCCACACAAATCTCATCTGGGAGAGGTCTTTCTATCCCCAGAGCACAAACTAAACAAGGAGAAGAAGCGTTTAATTTGAATGCTCCACATATTTGGAGCAAAGTCTCAGAGAACTAGAGCTGCAGCTCTCTCTTCATTTAAATCAAGGCTGAAGACTTTTCCCTTTTACATAATTGCTCATTTGTTACATTCCACTTGCAAATTTTACTCTTGTATTAGTTACATTTCCTCCTAAATGCTTATTAAATGACTGACTTGTTGAGATAGGGCATGTAAATAAAGTTGCACTTGAGGTATGTGTTTAACTGCACTATGTACAAAATAGTCTTTTTATTAATAGATAGAATTTTGCATGTTTGCATGTTTTGACTGTTATTATTCCAGTAAAACTATCAGCTGATACTGATTCTTTTTCATATTATTCCACTTTTTGACATCCTTTGTCAACTAGCATGCTTACTAGTTAGTTATCACTACATTCACAGTAATGGTGGTTGTGCCCTACTGCTGACCAGAAATAATGGATGTTTCTGCTTTGAATCCGCATTTAAAAATCTGTTTTTAAATAAGGAAAGCGCAACACGTTATCTCGGTCCACAACTACTCCACGAAAACAAACCGATCTGACATTTTTATGCTTTCTGCTTTCTCCTCGGTGCAGTTGTCACTGGTGCCACATCTGGTATTGGCAACGCTTATGCCTCTGAGGTGAGTCATCAGCTCCCCTTTACAATCTCTCTCACTCTCTCACACACACAGCTATTTTGTAGTTGAGACTTTCTTTTGTTACTTTTGTCACTTCTTTTTATGGAAAATGGAAATTTCAGTATCTTGTAATGTAGCTGCGTTATTATGATGGAGTTTTAGATAATGTGTAGTCATGCAGTAATTATATTGCTTGTCACATGATGTACTGTTGATGTGATAATCATTCTTGCAAATATATTTTTATTCTCGCAATGTGGAAAAAAAATAAAAGCTTTGCAGCCATCTTATAAATGAGGTTTCACAGTTAATTAAATTGTTGATAGTAAACCTCGAGACCAAGAAATGCCTCAGTCCATCTCACATTTGAAACAACGACTGCAGTGACTCCACTTTGGTTTTTCGAAGTTCATAATTAAGAACTATTTGACAGATTGTGTATGACAGCCACAAACTCTGTCTCTATTTCTCTTCTAGCTGGCCCGAAGAGGCCTGGATATTGTTCTAATAAGCAGATGTGATGACAAGCTTCAAACTGTTGCCAGAGAAATCGGTGAGTTCAAGGAAAATATTACTTTAAAGCAACTTTAGAGACAAAATAATCAAAAATCTATTGTTTGTTTTCTTCAGAGGGTGTGTATGGAAGAAAGACTCAAACCATCCTTGTGGACTTCACACAGGGCTACAGTATCTACCCTGCCATAGCCAAGAAACTACAAGGCCTGCAGATTGGAATTCTGGGTAATGCGTTCCCACCTATTTTCCAACTTGCTTTTTTCTTACTTGTTGAAGGTGCTAATTTTGCGTGTCCTTATGCCACACAGTTAACAATGTTGGAATGACCAGTACTGACTGTTTTGCCTATTTCCTGGAAACACCAGATGCTGAACAGGTAACCTTGTTGTTGCTTATTGTTATTTTTTAAAGTTAATGAACTGTTTGATGTATTTTGATAAAAGTCAGTGAAGATTTACATTTTTTTCTTCATTTTTTGTGTTTTTTTCTGATCAGAAAATCACTCAGGTTATCAACTGTAACATACTGTCAGTCCCTCAGGTGAGAGGTCTATGTTGGTATTTCTGAGTAATTTTTACAGCTTCCTCCTATAAAATATCTACTGAAGGATATCTAAACGATAATGAGTTTATGTTGTCTCAATTCAGATGACCAGACTGGTTCTCCCAGACATGGTTAAAAGGTAAAGACAGAAAAACATTCAAATTCAAAGTTATTATTAGGTAGTAACGGTATGGGGTGAATTTATGGATTTTTGCCTTCCATCTTTGACCCAGAGGAAAGGGGCTGATCATCAACATATCGTCTATAGTGGGTGTCCATCCACAGCCTTTGTTGACGCTTTACTCTGCCACCAAGGTGCTGTTGCAGTATTATGTACTTGCACTCATTATTTCAGATACAAGCCAACCCCGTCACACTGAAATGTTTTCTCACTGGCACACAGTTCGATCATGCTCACTTGTTGCTTTGTCTGTTTTCTTCTTTATTCCAGACTTTTGTTACTTACTTCTCTCAGTGTCTTCATGCAGAGTACAAGTCAAAAGGAATTACTGTCCAGGTAAAGTACGCAACTCTGGCCAAATCCTAAACTTCATGTGCTCAGCTTTTTATTTCTGTTAGAAGTCAAATGATTCTGACTCATCAAATTAATTTTAGATTTAAGTTGTGATTTTACTTCATTTACTCTGAGGCTTATTACTAGTGAACTACATCCGGTACACATGAGGAAAACCCTGTGTTTTCAGGCTTAGTTTTTCTATTTACTGTGTAAAGAGACATTAGATGAGCTTCCTTAATCTCTCCTCAGTGTGTGGCTCCCTTCCTGGTGTCCACCAACATGACAAAAAATGTGAAAGTGAACAGCTTCATGAAGAGCGCTACAGCGTTTGCTTGTGAGGCTTTAAACACCGTTGGTCACTCCAGCTGCACCACTGGCTGTCTATCACATGCAGTCCAGGTCAGTTATAAAGTGCTAAACTGTTATCGCTTAGAAATGATCACCTGCAATACGTTAACATTCGACTTTTCCAACAACCTACAGAATGCGCTTCTCACAATACTCTTGCCGGACCGTCTTCGGATGTCGACATTCCTCATTAGGAAACTACGAAGCTTATGTAAGAAAAAGGACTGGACGGGTGAAAAGGGGGAGTAGTCATGTGACTCCAGCTGCACTGATATTGAAGTTGTTTTTGAATAAAACCCATTCACCACTGTTTTAACTGGTTTCACCGTTTCATGTAGACACAGTCAAGACGACCTGATGAAGTTCAAACTGAGCATCAGATTAGGGAAGAAAGGTGATCTACGCGACTTCTCTTTCAATCAAATGGTTATTTCACTGCTGCCACTGACAGAATGTGACTAGCTTTGCTATTTGTACACATATGAAAAAGTAATAAATTGATTACAGTAAAACGCAGTATCCAGGAAAATGAGCGATCGAGAGTTGTGACCGAGAACAGTGCAAACTCTTTTAATAATATTTGGATGAAAAGTGCATCAACGAAAAACTTCCATCTTTAGCTGTGAAGTATGTGTAATAACTACAGCCGTGTATAAAAGCAATAAGAAAGGTTGACGTGGGTGGAGTAAATGTGTTCTGCAGTAAGAGTAGTGAGAATGATTTTTCTGAGAATTGCACTGAAGGCATTGAGGAAAAAAATCGTAATGCAGCTGGAAGATATGTAGATTTGATCCTTTTTATTACATTCTGTGGTTTAAACACATAAGTGGTTACAACAAAAATATTAATTTACGTAACAGATGACAACAGACAGTGCCCGTGGAAGTAATATCAGTAATATTAGTGTACAACAGTCTAAAAGTGTTCTCGTCAAGCGCAAACAAAAACACGCAGATGCTTTTTCAGCAGTGACAACAAACTCGGTGTGACATTTCATGTTGTAAATACGGTTACTTTTTTACTTCGTTTTGTAAAAATGTGGGGAAAACTGGTCTGAAAATATCATCCTCAATGTCATTATTTACAACATCCAGCGTAACAGAATAACCCTTTCAGAAGTACTTTTAGAGTCTGCACTGCTAGCACCAAGTCCAATCAACTTTCCTTTTTAAAATAAGTACAAATAATATCAACAGACTCAATATACTAATGTCAAATCCATAACTATTCCGTCAGTGGGGGAAAAAATTCATGAATTGGCATAAGGACATCTGAATGTAACACGGTCAAAAACAAAAGACGTCTTTGGATCTTTTGGTTTAAAAAAAACCCCCAAAAAACAGCAGAAACATGAGAGTGAAGGAAAGAAAGCATGCAGTGCAAATGAAAAGAACACGATGCCAAACTGAACTAGAGAAATTTATTCGGCACTTTACTTGCCTTGTTTTTGTCATTTAAAAGCTCAGCATTTCATCCCTGAAATTATACGCAGATCTATTTTATATGTAATGCCCTGGGCAACCTGTGCAGCTTAAAGCAACGTGTGCATTTGTTACGAAGAGCCTTTGACTTGTTTTTGTTTAGAGAGGCCTGAAGGTAATGCAAAAAGACGGTTTTATCAACAAAAGCAAAGTATTCCCCCAATTCTTGGTTCAGTTAAAACCAGTTCAATAGTTCAAGTATATAAAAATAGGGAAATATAATATTTAAATGACTTCAAGTACTACTTGACCATCGTTGCTACCCGAATTCAAGTGAACAATGAGATAAGACACTATATCAATGACAAGTCGTACAGCATGAACAAAAAGTCATCACTGCACATGCTCAGAGGTCAGTGTATGTGACTGGGGTAACACCGTGAATTAGAAGCGTCGGACCTAATCCATTGGTCACTGCTTCCAGCTGAGCTAGAAACACCTGTGACTGGCTGCGGTGTGACGGAGGTTGAGGTAAATACAGGAAGCGAACGGTAGCATGCGAGCTGTGCTCCATCAACATGCGGTTCACTGCTGACAAGAAGTCCTCGGACAGAGCTTGTGCTGGCTCCGCGGTGGGAGTGTGGTGCTGCACCACGGAGTCCCACGGCACGATCTTTATCGACGCCCTGATCCTCAGCTTCCTCAGCAACTCTCGAAACGTCTCTTCATTGACCATCCAGCCCTGGTCGCTGGAAGCGGTTCCCACATTGAGGAAAATTCTCATTTTTGCGTGCCGCCATTTGTTGGACATGTTGAGCACGCAGGCCATCTGCAGCAGAAAGAGGCTGCACACGTCCTCGTAATCACGGCTGCCCGGCTGGAGCAGGTTGAGCGGCCACACGTCTATAATCCGCTCCGAGCCGTCGACCTTGCTGTCTTTATCTTCTCCCTCTAACTGGAAGAAATACCGACCCAGGCACACGTTCTTGCTCATTTTAATTGCGTCAGAAATGATCCCAACGTATTCCTCTGGTGCGAGCGATCGAGGGCTCTCCAAGTCCCGGACGGGGGGGAAATGAGCCTGCAGTGAAGGCAGGTCGACCCCAAAATTGAACTCATCCTCGCCTGCTCGTTCCACTGCTTTGTCACAGAAGGCAGAGTCCTGCAGGAAGAAGTCCTCAGGAGTGCAGCTGTCATAGAACCCCAAAATCAGCATGTTGGGCTTCATGCCACCTTTTAGAGGAATACAGGATTCAACACATTAAGTAACGTCACACTCATTGTAATCACCGGAAAAGCGAGGAGACAAAAATGGGGTTACCTAGGCCCGTGATGCGAAGCAGATGCTGAGTTCCCTGTCTGACGGTAGGAGAGAGTGTCAGGTCAACAAAGGCCTTCACCCCAAGTTTATCAACTAGGCTCATCCAGAAGTTGTACTGCTGCTGGACTGGATCCGAAGGCAAGGTGTCTAAAACACAGAGTAGACAGAAAAAAATACCACCAAAACTAAGATGAGGGCTTCTTTTAATAAATGTAATCACATCAAGGAAATAGTGATGATTGGTAAATGGACTGGTTCCTATATAGCACTGTACTGCTCGAGCACTCAAAGCGCTTTATGCTATTAAGGACTGAATAAAAAGAAATATAGTTTGGAAAGGCCAAACCAACAAGGAGCTGATTGTCTATTTGAATCCTCAGTTTGACGCTACTGTGCCACAGGAAAAAAGTTGATCGCAAAAGCTCCTGCACGAGGAAACTTTTCACGATGGTACATGTGGTCAGGTAGGTCTGTCAGAGCTCATACGCATCCTACAACTTACAAATGACTGCCAGTTGATTCATAGCGTCGGGCTTTCCAGACGCAGGACATCAAAAGGTAGGTTTTAGCTAGAAATACACAAAGGTAACAAAATGCTTTGGTACAAATTAGTCACAGAACCCAAACAGTGCAAAACTGATACTGAATATGAGTTTCTGAGGCCTTCAAACAACGGCGGCAGCGTCAGCAACTTCAGTTAAGTCTTAAGCAAAACCACAAACATAAGAGTAATTTAATACTGTTAGCTGCAGATGGCCATAACACGCCACCTAATGAGCATTACCCAGATCTCCCAGCTGCACATGACCCAGCACATACAGTCCTCCCTTCTTCAGCTGATTTACAAACAGGATGAGCTGGCTGGAAGAGCGGGGGTTGGCCACCATCAACAACACCTGCGGCCTCCAGAACTTCACGTGGTCTTTCCTCACATCTAGCATCAGCAGATACTTGCGCAACTTGCAACAAAAAAAAAGGGGACGAAGGAAAGCAAAACTATTGAGAAACTGTACTGCATGCTGGACTTTGTGTACGTGCGTGTGAGTGACTGTGTCCAGATAACCTGGTGGAAAATAAGAGCCTGGCTGATGTAGCCCCAGCTGCTGGTGGGCGATCTGTAGTGGAGGAAAAGCAGCAGCAGTAGGAGGAGCACGATGCTGCCTGAGGAGTACACGGGATTGATGACGAACATCATGGCCAAACAGCTCACAATCCCCAGCAGGCAGGTGTGCCAGGAAAAGAGCTGGAAGGTTGGCCTGTTAAACACACACACACAGGCAAGACATGAACAGCAGGAGCGGATGAATTTCACTTTTATAGCAATATATGTTTAGCTTTTCTAGTGTCACGTGTTTTCTTATGTCCCTCCATAATTAATTAATTGATTACACTTGATGGTACCATAGCACCATGTTAAATGTAGGAACTGAAGGACTAAAATGCTTTGGGGCTGTGATATTTACAGGCCTATTACTAAGTGCTTTTAACTGCATTTGCTTTCACAATCATATCTATTAACCATTTGGTCTATGAAAATGTCAGACATTTTTTAAAAATTACCATCACATCTTTCTTGTCAACCCGGAGTCCAAACAATTAAACAATAACCTTATTATAATACAAAAAGCAATAAATTCTCAAATTCTCACATCACACGATAGAATGGAAGCAACTTTTTACAATGCTTTATCACCTATTTTACACTAAACAGGGCTACATTTAATAAAATGAATACCACGCTAACTTGCAGCTAGCAGCTGAGCACATAAAGTCAAAAGGAAAATGTTTAAGGAGATGATTAATTATGCGAGAAGTATCGTTTTGGAACCATAGGAGTTAACCTCCGCTACTAGAAAAAAATCTCAGTTTAAAGCATTTGTACATTTGCTTCATTTTTCTTAACCCAGTGGCTACAGCCATCTTTAATATACAGTCTGTGTTCATTACCTGAAATTTGGTGCTGATGCCCACTCAAGCGCCAAACAGGCCAAGTCAACTGCAGCGTAGGCAAGTAAGTAGAAAACAGTCACCAGACCTGCTATCGCATTGAGCTCCCCTGCAAACACCACGCACTGCAACAAGCCACAAACTACAGGTTAGTAAACCAGTTCAAATGTTAAAAACAGGAACCTGCGGGCTGCAGGAACTCACCTGTGTCAGGCCCCAGGTGAACAGCACCGCCACCCAAGGATTTCCTGAAGCTGATGTGATGGCAGCTGGGGCTAATGGCAAGCCTTTGAGGAAAACCATTAAAATTTTATAATTAATTAGATAATAAGTATAAATATTGTTTTTTAAAAAAAAGAGCTTGACCCTTACCAAAGAGGTGATCCAGAGCGAGAGCATGCAGGATACGCGACGCTCCGATCATGGCACACATCGCAGCTGACAGAGAGGCGCAGTATATCCCAATAGTGACAAATGGAGGCCACAAGTTGATCCGTTGCAAGAACCCATAATCCTGAATCAACAGGGTCCTAAAGAAATATTTTTGTTATCATAACTCAAACTTCTTATTTGTATGTCAGTGTCTCTAAGCATTAATATTTATTGAAAAGCCGTTTCAGACCTGTCGCAGGTGGCGCTGATCATGAGGAAGAGCAGGACGTAGACTATCAAAGTGTAACTGACGGCTATGATGGTGCCTTTAGGGATGGAAACACTCGGATTCTTCAGCTCCCCTACAAAGATGAGTGGAGTAAGAGCTGCTGTCATGAAGTGCATGTTGATGTACGTGGGACCAATTTTAGCATGTTTAGCATGAACAGAATTGTGCAAAAGTCTTGAGCCACCCCATTTCTTTATATTTTTCTGATAAGGAGCCAGAATTTCTTGTCTTAAGGAAACGTTCTGCAGGCTTTCGAAAGAGCTTTTGAAAACACCTAACTCAAGGGATGAACCAGTGTTGTGTTTACACAAAACAGACAACTTAGCAAAGAAACCAATTTTAAATTGTACCTTTAGGCACTTGGTTACTAGCAGCATTATGCAAAAACACATCATTTGCTGCCATTTCTTTAGAAAACATAACAAATTTTGACAGATACAAAAAAGTGTTTTTCATTATTCACATGACTCCTAAAGAGCTATCAGCTGAAAACTTGACACATCTCGGCTTAGTGTGCAGTGTGTCCTTATAAACTTCCTGTAAAGTGGACAAGCGGAGAACAAACCTCTACTTGTCTACTTGTTTCCAGGCCTTAAGAAAAACACAGTAGGAGAACATTATCTGAAAGTCACATCCTTAAGAAACGGGAAAAGGTCCAGCTAAGGTCTGACAGAGAACTGAGAGATAAATCTGGTCGCTCAGTTGATCCATAAACTGTTCACTGAAGCTTCATCGGAAACAATCTCTGTGAAAGGATGGCTATCGAGGAATTCTTAAAAGAAAAGTAACTATGTACAGAGGAGGTCAGGAGTATTTACAGCCATCTGTAATACACAGTGGAGGCTCTGTCAAGGTTTGGCACTGCGTTTCAGTCAGTGGTGTCAGAGACCTAGCTAAAACTGATGAAATTATGAACAATGGACCACACTCAGTCATGGATTGGTCTCACTGAGCATGGACCTCAATGTTATTGAAGCATCTTGACAGAATATAGAAAGCCAACAACCAAAGAAGAGCTTTGAATGTATTTCAAGAAGCCTGGATAAATATTAGTGAAGACTACTTAAAGAAATGACCAGGCTGTGTTAAAGAAGAAAGGTAGACATGCCAAACATTGACTTTCAAGCTTGTTACACTTGTATAAACTCTGTCATTTTCATGTATGTTTGCACTTTTCAATAAATCACTCCACACATTTCAAGTTTTTCCTCGCAAATTATAAAGAAATGAGGGATGACTTAAGACCTCTGCGCAGTACATTATGCACCATGAGAGGACCTTGAGACAACAGTCACAGAGATCTTTTAGGTATTGTGGTAATACAAGATAAGAAACGATAAGTAACAGGAAGCGAAAGTCCTGCTGCTAGATTTAGGTAGAAACTGCAATATCTGCCTCTAAAATGCCGTTCAAATAATCAAAAAGTAGGAAATGTTCAAGAAAAAGGAAAGTGCTTAAAAATATGGCTAGTAGCACTGTCACCCCCCCAAAAAAAATTTCCACCTGACATGTTGGCTCCAGCCATGATTCCTGTGCAGCTGGTGAACATAACAGCAAACACGGTGGCAAAAGACATGACAGAGTTGGTGCTGTAGTCCAACGAGTAACCAGCTGGAGAGAAAGGGAAACAAAAGAGGAACCTCAGCAAGACCTTAAATAGATGCTCCGAAATTTACAAATGCTTCCCCACTCGTGCCCCATCTATACTTACGGCCCAGGTTGTTCTTCAGCGTGGCGGCGCTGAAACCCGTGTAGCTGGTGTTGTAGCGGAGGGTCTGGTTGCCAGATCCTTTGTGGGTAATGATAAATTCTTGAGGTTTGACTGCTACAGAACTGATGAAGACGGACAGCAGCGATATCGTGACCACCAGCAGGATGACGAAAGCGGTGCGGGAATAGATGTGGGCGCCCACCAGACACACAAGCAGACACAGCAGAAGGATTACTGAAGAATACAACACTGTATACCAGTAACCCTGGGGAAGCACCCGCACCCCCGTGGACACAGAGGACTCTAAAAAAAGGAGAAATCAGGCAGAAAACTTATGCAGGACAGGGTGTGGAGCAAATGAAGTAGATCAGATAATGGAAAAAAATATACAGTGAAGCGAAGTACGAGTAGAACCTTACCGGGATCTGAACCAAATACATCAAGTATGGCTTCTACGAGACCTAGAACATAACCTCCACATGCAAAGATTTTTGCCAGGAAGAACATTAAACCGATACTTCCTCCAAACTCGGGCCCCAGAGACCGGCTTATCATGTCTGATCGTGTTTTTGTTAAGGCTTACGGTTCACCTGATGCTGTGTCAAAGAAAGCATAAAAAAAAAAAAGTATAAAAACAGTTTGGTCTGTAAGGATACAATACGCTCCACCTCCCTGTATCGCACCATTGGTGGAAATAGCGCAGATGGACAGTATCGTAAGAGATATGATGGTGTAGGCTACAACCACCATCAAAAGAGCCTGCAACAGGCCCGCATGACCAACCACAAACCCTGCAAAGAGTTAGAGCACACCACGTGAGTCACTACATTGACGCAGTTAAAAAAAAAAAACATGTTGTTTACAGCCCGGCGTTGCTTTTATTTATCCATTCACACACGCGCCTCTCACCTGTTCTTAGAAACAGCACAATGCTGAACATTGAGAGGACGGTTGGCACAATAACACCGAAAAACGTGTTCAGTTTTCGAGGGCTCTGATTTGGTGTCCCAGAGCTGGATTCTTGGGCGGGGTCCGTATCGGTGCCACATATGGCTGCAGTGACATTTAGACCGCACACCCCTGAGGTGATCAGGGGGGTGCGTTCGTTTGACATGGCTGCAGAGAGGAGGTTCTGGTTACTCCGCTCCTGTGAAAAAGAAGAAACCAATGGAGACGGCTTTAAAAACATTTTTGAAGCAGTTGCACAGAGTTTAATATGCTTCAGGGGCTGCAGCTGAACTTGGAGTTGATGGTCTGAGTCACTTCTATCTTGTCTGTTTGCTTTGTGCCCACCACAGATTGCTGTCATTTGTTAAGCCCAATTTATAGCTCACTTATCTCCCATTCTCCTGTTACCCACAGTCTGACTTGGATATATGAAAGCCTGCAGGCTAAAGGGCATGGCACGGTATGCAGGAACTCCAGTTTAACACAGTTTTGAAATCACGTTGAGAGAGTTTGCCTCCTCACTCGCATGTTTTTACCCCTTTCAGTGCTTCCTAAAAACAAGTGATTATCATGTGAAACTGCAGCACATGCCCTACAATGTCCTATGAATACTTACAGGCCCCGATAAAGTGGTTGGTCCGCAGAAAGGACATGTGGGCCAAGTTTGAAGCACACTTAATAATGAAGTTCTTTCTCACACTAAAGGTTGGTATTTGCAGTCACCTGATTCACAGCTGCTTGTCTGTTTTCACATGCAGCGACCAGGTGGCCTCGCGTGTTTTGTCTTCTCAGCATTCGTCTTTGTGATTCTTCCTCAAGGAGATATTTTTCATCACCGAACCGGCAGAGCAGCTCTCAGAAAACTATTAGCTCAGCTTAAGAAATCCCATGATAGGAATCCCAGACTACCACCTACACAACAGAGCTTGACTGAACATGCCAGGTACATTTTTTTTCCAAATTATTTTAAGGGGTTTCACCAAGCAACTGATTCCTGTCAATGACACTATTTGTGAACTACTTGATTAGTTGTTAGACTGTTAATTTAGCTCTATTTCTCAACAAATAAGGGAAAAAACTTCTCGGTGTCACCTTTGTTTTGTTTTTTCCTCATAGCTGCAAGTCTTTCGTAAATTACATTTGCTTACCCCCATCATGACAAACGACTTCTTGGTGGTTACAAAAGGGAAGTTGAGCATTCAGATATAGCCACACGCATCATTGTGAGTTCCTGTATTCTAGTTGATGCTGAAACGGGGCATTTTGGCTCATGCTTTGCAAGATGCTGTGCTGATGTTTACGAGGAAACGACGATTCTGTCCATCGGGAATTATAGGCCCTATTTTTATAAACATGTAGGTTTCTAAATAAATCACCGCTTCCGTCACATGTTCGTTGGGTGAGGGTGGAGCAACTGGAGCATAAAAACTTTACATCTCCAGAGAAGGGTAAATCGGGGTAAAGGCTTAGCTATGCGTGTGCTGGTGCATTTTGGGTAGATTTCTTCCAAAGCTCGACAGTCAGGAAGTTCGGGCCGGCTGATCCCGCCATAATGTAAACAACACCAATCTAAATGCTCCTGAACTGAACCGGCAACATCTAACATGTTTGCCAGGAAACGCGCCCCGTGATGTGATGTGTGCCTTTCCCCCACCCCCAGCTAAAACACCGAGCCCAGTCAACCTTACCTCTCGGCACACTTTCAACCACTTCCTGCTTGTTAACTCCTTTTTTTAGTTTGGAAGCTGAGTGTTAGGTTGAGCCTGTGTCAGCTGTGTGGAGAAGTAGTCTCTCGGGTCAGATGCGCAGTGGACTCACAAACGTGGAAGCAATGGGCTGGTTGACCGAGAAGAGCTTCCCCTAGAGTTGGATGCTGCGAAAGATGTGCTGCCCAATAATAACACAACAACCGCGGCACGCCTCGTCCCTCCTATTATTTGTTCAAAAGTGTCACGGGAGAGCTGACACTGCTCATGTGACTGCGTACAGGGGAGGGCAAAACATCGCAAATATGAGCAAAGGTACTGCTTGTCAGAGAAACCACGCCCCCCACCGTACACCAGACTGGTGGCCTCGCCAGGGCTTTAAAAGTAACTTAAAATAAGTGTAGAACAGTGCTGACTCTGGATCGCAGTCTGTTCTGAGTACTGTATGAGCACCGGGCTCATTTAGCATACAGTATAGGTCGGTACCCTGTATCCTGGGGTGCAATGCCACTTCTTCCCTCCAGGGGTCACCAAATCACAAAGAGGACTTACTGATCAAACATAGAAACCGACTAAACCTGTCAAATAATCGTGTTTTTTCTTGATTAAATCAAAGAATAATAATAAAACCCGACGAAAAGCAGTCTATTCATCTCCATAAATCCAACTCCAGGAAAACAAACCACTTCTCGATGTAATCAAGAACGTTTTCATGGGAGTTGCATCATGTTGGTGGGTGCACAGCCTGCAGACTGCGAAATGTCATGCAGCATGTGCCCTCGGAAGCCCTGCTGCTGTATCAACATCTGATCAGATGTTTGCAAAAGGCTCTAGTGCATGCAGTACTATGCAAAAGTCCTGATTTTCTTTCTTTTTTGCTTCCAAGGAGCCAGGCTGTCTTGTTATTGCTTTTATTTTATTTTTTTGAGTTGGTATTGATTGGTTCTCCTGGCTTTTTGAAGGTCTTTTAAAGACTTTTTTTTTTCTTTTTGGACACTGGCTGCTTTTTCACTCATTTTCAGTTGTTTATTAAGCCACTTAACACTGACCTTTGAATCATTCAAGCATAACAAATGCTCTCTGCTCAAAGGATGACCCAGTGTTGTGTTTACACAAAACACTTAGCAAAGAACCTATTTTGAATATCTTTTGGGACTTTGTTACTATTAGCCTTGTGCAAAAACACACAATTTTTTCAAGCTTCTTCAGCTGAATCTATTTTTGAAAAATGCCAAAGATAACACAGTTTGATGGGCATAAAATAGTGTTTTTGCACCAACCAAAGTGATTCTCAAAGAACTTTTAATCAAAGACTTTGCGTATCTTGACATGGGGTACAATGTATTCTTATAAAAATCTGAGAAAATTGAACAGATAGAAGACAAAAGACAGGCCTAAGACGGCCTCCTCAGGTGAAAAGTATCTAAAAGATCTTTAGAATGTGAAGGGTGGCTGTCAAGAAGGAAAACACAGAAAAAAGATCAGGTAGGTAAAATTACACAAGAACTGAAAAATCAGTGGCAACAGATTTCATGGAGTAATGAATCCTAATCTGAAACCTTTGGCTCAGGTTATCATCAGTATGTGCAGACAAGGTCAGGAGAGAGGTGCAACAGTAAGCATGCACAGCCGTCTCTAAAACATGGTGCATTTCAGCCAGTGCTGTTGGGAATCTTGTTAAAATTGATGGGAATATGAACTCAGAAAAATAATTTCAAATTCTGATTCACCATTCAATGTAATCTGGAAAGCCTCTGATTTGCAATGGTTAACTGCTTTTATTAAACTGCAGGGTAAAAACCATTCACACTCACATTCACACCTACCGGCAATTTAGAATCAATCACCAGTTAACCTAACCCCACTAGCATGTCGTTGAACTGTAGGAGGACTACCTGGAGAGAACAATGCTAACAGTGCTGTTGCCATGTTGCCCTATCAGAACAATCTAAATAAATACTCAAATCTTACTCACATTTTACTGCTCTATGATCTATGCATTAGAGCTCTATGTCAGAGTTAGTCTCTTGCTCATCTGTAAACTAACCCATATTACTGCAGTGTTGACAGTCTTGCACTGGCTCGCTGTGCATTAAAGAAGTAAAAAGTAGCGCTGTTTGTATTCAAAGTCTTAAATCTGAGTGGATGAATAAGTGGTACATATGCTGTGTCTATACACAAACACAATTTCATAAGCTGTAGCTGTCTATAAATCCGAGTGGATGAAATACCACTTTGGAAACAGCTGAAATGGAACTATTGCTGGAGGACAGGTTGCTTTTGTGTTGTTTTATCTAATAATTCAGTTTAATTTCAATAAATTCAATAAATTTTTATTTATATAGCACAAATTCAAACCAGCAGTCACCTCAGGGGACTATATTTTAAGGTAATGACCGTACAATATTAGAAAGAAACCCCAACAATGCCACGATGCCCTGTGAAGAAGCACTTGGCGACAGTAAGAAGCAAAAACTCCAGCCCAGCCAGGCTCAGAGAGGGGCAGCTAATTGGAAGGGTATGATGGGAAGTGTTAATATGTTGACCACAAATTTTAAGGAACTTTTTTTCTTGTTAAATATTCTTGTTTTGGTGATATATAAATAAACTTTGCCTGCTTATCTACTTTTTTTCAGCATCACAATGATCCCAAACACACACCAATGCAGTAAATGCATACCTGGATAGAAAAACACACACTGGCACATATAAGTCATGGACTGGCCTCCCCAGATCCCAGACCACAACTCTTCCTGAAGCCTATTTAGAGAAATTACAAGTAAGCTGCCTAGCACAGTTCAGGTTGTGTTGAAGTGTGTTGAATGAAGGCAGTCCTATCAAATATTGACTTTTAAGCTCGTTAGAATTGTACAAATTCTGTTTTTGCCTGATATACTGTATTTCCATGTGTGTTTGCACATGTTTCAATAAATTTCTGCACGTATTTCACATTTCCATAGCTAAATATAAAGAAACTGGGGATATCGGAAGGCTTTTACACATAACCATATGCATTTCTGTTTATAATGGTTTGGCCCCTCATGACATAATATTGTATAAATGTTAATATTGTGTTATTTTAAATGTAATACTTTCAACATTTGCTTAAAATCTTAAATATTCCAGAAGTAAGTTTGAAGTAACATGATTACTTTAATTAAGAAAATCCACACTTAAGCGCTGAAAGCTGTTTCTCACTTCTCCGTAACCTGCATTTGATTCATTTAATCATTTATCTGGAAAAAAAATACACTCTCAAGTAGTTTTCTCCACAAAAATTTCCTTTGTGAGGGCCGACTGCTTACAGTCATTCTTGATCCCACTAAGTATTAATATCACAGATTCATATTTGTGCATTCATCAGGGGACAAAGGTGAAAGAGTCTGCACACTCATCATCCTACAAGGTGAAGGTCAAACATCCAGCTGAAGCAGAAATGCTTATCAGGAAACAGCACGATAAACAGGACATGTTTATCAGAGGAGAGGGGCTTCACGGACACATCCTCAGTTTGGTGCGCTCATAGATTTATGGGATAGATCAGAGTACTAGTGCAGCACCCACGTGATTCAGCGATTGTTTAAATCTGCTAAATCTTCTTTCTTTTCTTTTTTTTTTTCCAAACATGCATTACAATATCTTCATCCCACTGAAATCTCAGTGGCATGTGAAATTTGATTTTCCATATTCTCTGACGCCTGAAAATCCACCAACCATATGCTGTTGTTTTTTATAAATGTAATCAACCAGTGTCTGGTGAGACAACGACTGTCCATGTGAGCAAAGGATCCACTGAGTAGTGGTCTGCACGGGGGGAGGGGGGGGCAGCATTGGATTTACGTGTATTTAAAAGATGGGTGTGGTTGACTTCTTCATGCCCGGATTTGAGGATCCTGCAAGCGCTCACCGCGTGATCCGGCACCCTGTTACTGAATGATTATATTCAGGAAAGAAGAAGAAAAAAACAGGAACCGTGTGGATACTGCCCAAGCGGTGAGGGCCGCCTCTGGTTACTGTCTGCAAGAGGAAAACAAATCCACGCACAAACTCTACCGTGAAGGCTGCATTCTAAACGCATTTTCTTCCTTTTTTTTATGTCAATTAATTAATTTATTGGTCATTTCTATTTGATGCACTTTCCGGATTTTACTCAGTAATTCGCTGCCGACTTGGAGGCGTCTATCCTGATGAAGTATCGGCAGAGGGAGGAGGAAACCAAAGAGAGGAAGGAAACGAGGATAACGTCACGAAGACTCGGAGTAAAACGGACTGAGGATAGTGTTTAATGGACGATCCCTGATGCGGGCCGGGGAAAGAGCTGGGGCCAATTCCGTCTGTTTACGCCGTATTGGACGAAGATGTTTTTGTTAGGTTTTCGTGCGTGAAAAGTGGAAACGATCGGGAGAGGAAACAGCAGCACGGGAGCAGCAGATATCATCTTGTGTGTGTGTGTTTTTCCTCAGGAGCTCCGCTAAGGCAGAGAAATGGAAATGTGTGCAGCCCTCCTCCGGTTGCCTGTTTACTGAAGGGTTTGGAAACAGCCTGATCGTGACACACGGAACTTTAAAAGTGGCTCTCCTTTGAACTTGATTTTTAATGACTGAAAAAGACTTGTAGTTAAATCCTCCGCGGGATTTGTCCCTTTTTTGAGGGGGGGACGTTGCTTTCAGTTTTTCTTTCTTTCTTTTTTTAATTTTTCTTTACAGCAGGGGGAGGAAAAATAAAGAGCAGGAAAATCATCGGGAGAATTAACAGGTAGCCACCCATTATCCAAACGCTGTGACAGCAGATAGGTCAGCCTATAGTGAGTGTGACTGGGTGATGGTGTGCGTATGGCATCATTTTGACCAAATACGATTAGCTACATCCGCATTTTTAGGAGCTCGGTGTCTAAAACGAGATTTGATGAAGGCCTTTATGACTGTCCTGATCAATATGTGAGGTGATGTAGCTAGGGTAGGGCCTTTTTTGAATTATGTAAATCTCTAAATCTAGACAGTGAAATAAAAATCCCTCTCGAGTGTATCCTTTGAGCCTGGCCTAGACCCGCTTTCTCCTTAGTGGTGACTGTATTTCATTGGCGGGGCTCTTAGGCCATGCGTTCACATCCTCTGCCATCTAACATCCACTCTGCCCGGCATGCAGTGGTTGGAGGCAGATTTTAGCCATGCCATGTTAGAGCAGCTCCACATCAGATGTGCAACCAAAGGGGTGGGGCCAGGCACTCCTGGCATCTTTGCGTTTTTGTTCTGACACATGCACGCAGAGGTTGGTAGAGTGCCAGAAGTGCCGGGGACACCGAGGACCTGCCTTATTAACCTTTTATAAAGAGCGTGGCCTAGCAGCAAGGGTCGTGTCGCTGATAGGCCATGGATCATCAGTGCGGCAGTGTGATATGTGTGTCCTCACTCTCCGCTACTCTTTACCCACTGACTTAAGCACAAATCTGCGTGTCCTGCAGTTGATACTCGAAAGCAGCAAAAACATGCATCAGAGCATCTGGCAGGACCCATGGCCTGATATATGATAACCCCCCCTCTATACCTCCCTCCTTCCCATCCTCCTCTCCTGCAGCATCTATTCTCCTGATTGGCTAAATGAGCAGCTGTGCCAGGAGACTGAGACCCACGATGCACCCCTTTTGGCTTCCATTAGTGCTGTGTGATCCATCTGGTCGCAGGTCCCTTCAGGGAACAGTGGTCTACTGTAGCTAATTGCTTATCCTTGCACAGTGTAGGCTACTGTATGCATGCTATCTGTGGGGTTTTTATCTTGAATTTGAATAGCTTCACATATGCAAATCTATATAGGCCACCTGTTTGGGAGAGTATTTGAATGTGCAACTGTTTTCCCATGAGGAACAGGAAATACTGTAGTGCAAGAGGCTTGAAAGCACGACATAGAGATGAACAGTTTTTGTGTACCTGTGTAATTTAGGAACTCCCCTGTTCTTGAGCATGAAGTGTTTGTTTAAACACAGTCAGCGGCTCAAATGAAGGATTGCTTTGTCCTGCATTAGAGCAAAGTTGGACTTGTATGAGCGTTGCTACCAGGCACCAGATAGTGAGCATTCACTCACTATCTGGTGTCTGATAGCAATGCCAGCTTTTTGATAGCAGCTTAGTCATTGCAGATTATTCTACTCAGTTAAACCAGGCTGGGTGGTTGTACAGCTATAAACAGATTACAAGTTGTATTTTTTCCCTCACTGTAGGTTCAGTAAACCTCAGAGATTAAAATTGGGATTTTATTTGATTATTTTATTTCCCCAAATGCAAGTAGTGTTCAATTATAGATGAAAGTAGACCTCTGGATTAGTAGGTTATGGAAGTATAACAATACAATAATCCCAATAGAACTTAATATGCACTGATATTCATTTCATTTAGATTTATTTGATAATAGAGTGTGATATTTAAAGTGGTGCCCCATCCAGCAGGTGACAGCTTGGACAGTTTCAAAATGAGTGAGCTGGAACAGCTTCGTCAGGAGGCCGAGCAGCTTCGGAACCAGATACGAGTGAGTGAAGTGTGTCTGTTGGGAAGAATTTTATCATTGAATAAAATACTGGAAATTTGTCATATACCAGCGGTGTCCTTATTTTTTTCCTTCCCTGTGATTTCATAACTATTAGGACGCCAGGAAAGCATGTGGAGATTCAACCCTGACACAGGTGAGCACTACTGAATGAGTAAGATAAATGTCAGTCACCTGGGGATGGGTTAACCGGGCGTCAGTATGGACCTATATAACAACATACTGAGCACAGTGGAGAAAATAGATAGTTTTCCAACTTAGAAAGCAGAAAATCTATTTTTTTAAATTGTTTTTGATCATATAGATTACTCTATAGGACAAAAAAAATCCATCCCTGCTACTCTCAACCTGTCTCCAGGTTTCAGCTGCACGTAGGAGTGACCTTTTCTTTTTGTAGCACGATTTAGAAATAATAGATGATGGCCATTTGTTGAACCAGCAGTACTATAAATCATCAATAATTTCTGAATTTATTTTTACAGATGCATTATTCATATTTTCCTATTCGACATGCAATATTAGACATTTCTGTGCCGGACTTGTGTTCGGTGTGTGATAGCCACTGTATTGTTACTTTTTAGAGAAAATCATCACACACCTAGTTAACGATCAAACTTTGCTAAATTAGATTACTGCTGGTCTGGATCCTGTGGGGCGGATTCAGATGCGGACAAGACGCACCCTCCGTGGCCACCTGGCCAAGATCTATGCCATGCACTGGGGTACAGACTCTAGGTGAGTTTATATTATTTTTAATGCTTTTAATTGCTTCTTAGTTTGTTTGTTTGTTTGTTTTTTTTGTATACTATAGGTAAAAGTTCCACCTAAAATGCTTGAGTGTAATTGTCCATCAAAGCTACTTCAGGTAGCCAGTTCCTGTCCATATTAGCCAATATGAATAGAAAAGCCCGATACAAATAAATATTTGGCCTAAATGTAGAGCACATCTGCATTTTTCTGTACATTTAGCCTTTACTGATAGAGCTGACTCAATGTGAGTCTCCCCACCTCAGTTTAGCCACAGATCCACCTCATATGGGCCACATCTGACCTACAGAAAATTTGCAAGTGGTGTAAATGGGCTTTAGATACCAGATTATGGCCACATGTGTGCAGCCTGGGAATTAATTTCAGTTCATTGGCTGTGTGATGGAGCTTTTAGACTACTGCCTTACCCAGTTTTTCAAAGAAAAAAAAAAGAGACTTGAGTCCCATAATAAATAATTCCTGTCTGTAATGCTGTGAAAATATGCTGGACTCGTCTTTCATGATTCAACAAATGCCTCGGCAGCTATTGATTGGATTGTAATAACACATGTGACGTACCTGCTCGGGATGAACTGTAGCACATTTGGTGAAGATGTAATGCTTTATTTCCTGCTTGCACATGCAAGTTGCCAGTGCTAATTAGTAAATGTTGAATGAACAAGCGAAATCCATTAGCACACAATTGTCATAGTTAGCTTGTTAGCAGGCTCATGTTAGCATTTAGCTCTAAGCAGCACAATACAAAAGCGCAAGTATGACATTTTAATTTTAGTTCTTTAAAATCATTTGCTGACTTCAGGTATTAAACATAAACATTTCTGGCTGAGGCAAACATTAAAACAACTGATTCTTCACCTTGAACTCACAGACTGATCTCAGGCTTCAGTGTTATGACAGAGGAAAAACATGTTCCAACAGGTTTGGAGCACAGTGTGATAACAGGGCTCGAATGCCAAAATTAAAGGGATCCTGTATCATTCAAAATGTTTCTTTCTTTCCCCCATTTTTGTGTCCGTAGGCTTCTGGTTAGTGCCTCTCAAGATGGAAAACTGATTGTCTGGGACAGCTACACAACTAACAAGGTAAAATCAGCATAAAAGACAAACAAAAAAACAGAGAATGACTCCAGCTGGAAGACTTGTGTGAACTTGAAATGAAAGTGGACTAACGCCTTCCTCTTGTAGAAGTGCTACTGACTTTTCATCATGGCTTCTTTCTCAGTGTTACACAGTGGCATCGTCAGTGGTTTCACAGTTTATGTTCTTTTAACTACCTCTCTTTCCTTAGATACACGCCATCCCACTGCGCTCCTCCTGGGTAATGACCTGTGCGTACGCTCCATCAGGGAACTACGTGGCCTGCGGAGGCCTTGACAACATTTGCTCCATCTACTGCTTGAAGACACGCGAGGGCAATGTCAGGGTCAGCAGGGAACTACCTGGCCATACAGGTGAGGGAACGGCACTCTCAGCTAACTGTGTTAAAGTCCCCTCATGAGTAAAACTGATGAGATGTTTCAGACAAGTGTACGCCCCCGTGGGAAAGCTCCACTCCCAAACCTCTAAACAATGAATACTTCTTTTACATAGTTAATTAATTGCAGTCTTAATGAGTGACTCTGATTTGTGACACTTGAGCGCTTCTGTGTTATTACGTTTACACAATCTATACTTTGTTTTAATTTGCTAGTGCCACAACGAGAAGTTGCAGAACACATTTAGAACTTGTAGTTTTCGATTTCTGTTAAACAAAATCTAAGCATACACTTGATTTACAGTTTTGTGCAAGAGCCAACTCTTATTTTTGTGTTTATTTTTTTTTCAAGGAAAATGGGAAGTAGATGATTTGTTTAAATATGCAAACATATGTGAAAATACAGTATGTAAGCTAAAAAAAAGTTTGCATAATTCTAATGAGCTTGAAAGTCAAAATCTGGAATAACTACCTTTATTATTTAGCAGTCTGAACTCTCTTGGGCATTTTTCTTGTAATTTCTTTAAGTATTCATTAGGAATAGTTCTCCAGGCTTCTTGAAGAACTTTCCAAAGCTCTTCTTTGAATGTTTGTGCCTTCACTGCTTAATAATGTCAAAGTCCAGGCTCTGGGGAGGCCAATCCTTGACTGAGAGTGATCTAAAGATGGATTTGTTCTATCCAGTTATGTCTTTGCTGCATTGACAATGTGTTTGAGGCCACTGTCATGCTGAAAAAGTTGCTAATCAAATAATCAGATGCTTCCCAGATGGTATTGCAAGTGGATCAAAATCTGATAGTACTTGTCTGCATTCATAATTTTATCAAGTTTCCCCAGCTGAAATGTTAACCCAAACCATCACAGAGCCTCCACCGTGCTTTGCAGATGGTTGTAGATACTCACTTATGTACCCCTCTCTTAAACTCCTTAAAAAATATTAAAATAAAAAAAAATTCAAATTTGGATCCATCACTTCATAAGATGTGTTGCCACTGCTTTGTGTAAAGACCTGTTTGGCATACCTAAATGTCTTCTTGGCAGCCACCCCTCCACGACGAGGCTTCAGTGATCAGTGGTATATGTTGACACAACACTGGTTCATCCCTTGAGTTAGATGCCTTTTTCTTCTTGAATGATTCATAGGCTAGTGTTAAAGGGCTTAAGACACAAATAATTACATTCCTCTGAAAATGGTCAGGTACAGAGGTACAGGGACTAAAAATGAGTAAAAAAAAAAAAAAGTAGTCAGTCTCCAAAAAAACCCTTCATGTTTTTACTACTTTGAGAGCAGCTTTGCACAATTCACAGTTCAAAATAAGCCTGATTTATCCTGGCACTTATCAGCTCCTGAATTGTCTGCAACTGAGAATTTTAGCAGCCTTAATCCTGCTTTAAAGCCAACTTTCTTCTGATTGGCCTCTTGCAAACAAAAGGTTTGAAAAGCAGGTGGGCGGGGCTGCTGTGCTTAAGCCAGAACTTTTTCCCTCTTCACTGACATCATACAGAAGCCAAGAATAGAAAAAAGTGCAATGCAACAGGGCATTGAGTTTGAAAGTCTGTTAATCTTTAATATGAAATTATATAATTCTATGTTTCTATATTATTTAATTATATGTATGTAACAAAGGAGCAGATGAAAAGCATAATAAGTCACATTTAAAGAATAGACAACAGAGACTGATTGGCTTAAAGAAGGCAGGTAAGAAGGTTACAAGAATCAGCCTGATGATGATGATGGAAATAATGATGAGAAGAGTGTGTGGAAAATCAGAAGTAATAAAAAGAATACAACAGCAGGAATAGCACAGGCACCCAGACATACAGGCACCACACAGATCTTTCCTATTGAACCTATGCAAAAGCTTCTTTTTATTGCAGTCGTGGATAGATTATTATGACCACAGATGCAGGATGCAAACATGCCACATGCCCACGTGTTTGCTCATGGAAAAAGTCCACACTGACGTGCGTTTCATGAGCACACCCAGCTTCCTCACACGCTAAGGAAAGGCATCTTAGCACTACGCTACATACACAACTTTAAACTTATGATTTCTTGCACTTATCATGGACAAGAAGTTTGAAATTTTCATGAGTTCATGTTCTTTTACGAGCTCACATATTTAATGATTTAAAAATAAAAATTGAGTGCAAAACTTTGATTTTATTTTGGCGTTTCTATAATCCAGTATACATACACCAACTGCTAATATTTGGCTAAATGTCTTTTAGCAAGTTGCAACTCAGCCAGATGCTTTTGGTAGCCACCAACAAGCTTCTGGCATAATTCTAATTGGATATTTTAGCACTTTCCTTGGCAGAATTGGTAAAGTTAATTTAAATTGGAGGTTTTGGGAAGGCCAATGCTCCAATATTTTAAAAATAATAATATAATACCTATACTATCCTGGTCATCTGCCCACTTTGCTGATGTGGTAATCCATCTATCATTGCAGCTTCAAAGAAACAAAAAAAAATAATCAAACTTAATATGATCCCAAAAAGCCGCTTGAAAAAGAAGAAATCATGTAAAATATATCAGCAAAATATATCATAATATGTCATGCGTAGTAGCAAAACGAACAAGTCGTTTTAGTGGAGCAGAGAAAACATGTAACTCTTTATGTACACTCACAGTAAAAATCTCATATACAGTAGTAATGTAATGCAAAATGTGTCATCTTTGATATGAAGTGTCACTGACATCGTCCGCGTGTTTGTGCGTTCTGCTCTCTCAGGTTACCTGTCATGTTGCCGTTTCATTGATGACAATCAAATCATCACGAGCTCAGGAGACACCACATGGTGAGTCACTCAAGTCCATACACACACGTGCAGCCTAAGCACCATTTTCCTGCTTTCCAATGACAAACCCTGTGTTTTTCGTTTGTTTGTTTTTTTGCCCAGTGCACTGTGGGATATTGAGACGAGTCAGCAGACCACAGTTTTCTCGGGCCACACCGGTGATGTCATGAGTCTGTCCCTTTCGCCCGACCAGCGCACCTTTGTGTCGGGAGCCTGCGACGCTTCAATCAAACTGTGGGACATCAGGGATAGCATGTGCCGGCAGACCTTCACGGGCCACGAATCGGACATCAACGCTGTCTGCGTGAGTGTCCTCAGGGACCGGGCGCCCTTGTAGGCTTTTATTCATGCTTCTGAAAATAAGGGATCATATATTTTACAAGTGCAGTTTAGAGCTCTTGTTTCAGAGGAGTGCTCTGGCTGTGGAGTTTTATAAAGCTGCATCACAGCATGAGTTTGACTGATATGGACAGGCAGAGGAGACCTAATGAAAAATGGAAGATGCTTTTGAGTTGCATTGTGGGAAATGTAGTATGTAGTAATATTTCAAAGGTCAGCAGGAGCATAACATGTAGGGTTTTTTATCTTGACCCATGTCATGGATTAAAGAAACTGGATGGAGTTGATATGCTTAAGACACCATTTTAAACTTTTATTCTTAGTCACCTCATGAGTTTCTGAATTCCTGGTACTGTTATAAGCTAATCTTTGGCCTTAAGTGGCACTCTATTGCTCCTGCGTACTGTCTAACACGTCATCAGCAGCATCAGCTCCAGGATTTGTCTTGGTGACGTCACACACTGTCTCCAGCCACCAGCTTTGGAAGGGATTTAAAATGGGAAGCGCGCTGCAGGATTAACAAGATTATCAATTAACACCATATCTGAACATCCTGATCATCTCAGGAGTTGATGGCACAGGCCATCCGACAGTGATCATCTCTGCCACTGATCACATTCAGTTTTCTGTCTTATTAAGGGATTTAGGAAAAGTAGGACCTCTCTATAGCCCCTTATTTTGTAACTATATTTATTTATTTGTTTATAATTACAAATATATAGTATATAACTAAAAGAGTCATCCTCGCTTTCTCCTTCCCAGTTCTTTCCCAATGGCAGCGCCTTTGCCACAGGCTCTGACGATGCCACCTGCAGGCTGTTTGACCTCCGTGCAGACCAGGAGCTAGGCCTCTACTGCCATGACAACATCATCTGTGGCATCACCTCTGTGGCTTTCTCCCGCTCCGGGCGCTTGCTGCTGGCTGGTTATGACGACTTTAACTGCAACATATGGGATGCCATGAAAGGAGACCGAGCAGGTGGGTGGAACAAGTGAGAGAACAGAGAAAAGTTCAGTTTAAATGTGAGGGGAGTTTGGTATGCTAGTACTGGTGATAACAAGAATTTAAAATACAGAAATAACAAATTGGTGTGTAATTTATATTTTTTCTGGTTAGTCTCTTTCCACTAAACTCTTATCTGAACTTCAGCCATAAGAGTTCAAAGACAAAGAAAACACAATCTGAATAAAAAAGTGCAGTGGAACTAAAATTGCCTCTAAACTGGGTTGTTATTGGAAACAATTTAACTCTTTATTTGTATTTTGTGTGTGTGTGTGTTTTTAGAGGAAATTAAGCTGCATACCATGTGTCAAGACCAAGGTTGTAATAGCTAAACTAAAAACTAAAACTAGATGTAAAAATACATTTTAGTTAACTAAAAATAAAAACTAGACTTGTGAAAGAATAAAAAGTGTAACTAAAATAAAATAAAAAATATAGATGAAATGTCCTTAGTTTTGGTATCTGTTAGTTTAGTAAAAAGAATTATCACAACTTGCTGGATGTGACTTTAATGTACATTTTTGATGCTCTGTATGTGTACAAGACCATGATTTGTGTTTTTAATATAATATCTGTAACTGATTTACTGTACTGGTTTTACCTCCAACATATGTCCTCCCTACAACAGTAATTAAAAGTCTAAAGCTGAACACTGTTTAGGACCCTAAAATAAAAAAAATACTAAATTAAAACGAAACATTTTCAAACAAGAAAACCCACCCAGGAAACAAAGTAAAGTGAATTTAAAAACTAAAAGTCAAATGAAATGAAAACGAATTATAAAATACTAAACTGTAATAATGCTGGTAATAATGCTTTGCATGCATCTATGGAAACACCATTTTTCTTCTAATTTTTCTCTGTTTCAAGGTCAGTAATTAAAGTATTTTATAGATGCTGTGTACTGCTAATCAAAACCCATTTAAGAAGATCAAAAGCAGTGAATAACCTTTTAATAGTTTTTTAAAAATAATCAGGGGTAATTAGTAGAAACAGCTCCTTCAGAAGCGATTTTATCTGTGTTATTACAAACTCAAGGCATCATTAGGACAGTACTGTACTACAGGAAGTATAACCATTTACTTCAGGAAGTAGCGATATATAGTGCAAGAAGCAGATCTACAGTGTATACTGCACACATGCTGGTGGGTCAGCTGTTTATCCCCCCCAAAAAAAAAAAAAAATGAAAGCATTAAAAGTATTGACAGTAACTTCAGTGATGGAAGAGCAGCACAGTTTGCCTTAAGCATTATAAAGCTGGTTTGGGATGAAAAAGCAGAGGATGGTACAGTAGTGGGACTTTTATTACAAGTGCTGGGACAAACTTTCCAAACAATGATTCGTTTCCAATATAGAAAAAACACCGTGAGTCTATTTGCATTGCATAAACAATAAATAAAAATGATGTCACATTTAAATTCCTTTTGAAAAACAAAATCTTTATGTCTGCACACTGAAGAAACAGGGAGGCACAAACAGTAGCATTGATCTTAATCAATCACTGTTTGATTTTTGAAGAAGTACATTGCACTATGACAAGTCTTTTGGTTTTTTCCGGCCCTCCTGCAGGAGTCCTGGCCGGCCATGACAATCGCGTGAGCTGTCTGGGCGTGACGGATGACGGCATGGCGGTGTGCACCGGGTCCTGGGACAGCTTCCTCAAGATCTGGAACTGAGCCATGCAGAGAAACAGCAAACCACACGCGTCCAACAGACACCGCTCTTATCTTGGGACACAGTTTGCACCCTGTACTCTCACTGTATGTAAGATTCCACAGACGAACCCGCAACATTATACTGTACATAATATATATGACTTAGATATGAGCTTACACACACACACACACACACATATATATATGTATTGTATGCAGGACAAGATAACAAGACCTAAACACATGCACACACTACCTACCGCTGATTAAAGTGCACAGCAGCAAGGCCACAGTACAACACACACATGCACATAACAGGTCAAAATCTGACCAAATACAGCCGAATATTCAGCTGTTCAGACGAAAACACAACTCCCATCATCACTATTTGACACACTCATTCTCACACACGCTGATCATGAGACATACTGCTTCTCGCGTTAAGCAGTGGACCGAATGTGACGGGATATTTTTGTCTTATGACTTTGCCCGAAATACACTTCAGACTCATTTTTCTTTGTTGTTTCGGTCTCTCTACCATATGTATCTCAGCAATGGTTGCGTGAAAGGCGGAAGCACCCCAGTCCATTTACATAAAGAGAGTAAGAAAAAAGTTGACCGATGAACAGATGATTGAGCTCAATGAAGATATCAATACTGATTTTCATCCGTTTCAGAACATCACACGGTCACTGTTTTCACGCAGTTTTTTTTCTCCAATTTTAGACACTTATTTTATTCCTGTTCTCCCTGTGTGCCTCAAATACACTTATTAACAGAGGATGCTGAGACAGTTAAACGAATCCAAAACAACCTGAGATTAAGAGACGTTGAGAAGAAAAAGCAAGTTTTAATGAGTAGGAGCCAATAATCAAACTTTGACTTTGTCACTGTATTATCTGGACATTACTATAATTGTACATATTATTAATAAATAACTGCCTCTCCTGCCTTTATTGTGGGTCTTTTTTTTTGTTGTTAAAGTTCATTTTCTAAAATTGTGAAGCTTTTTAAATGAGTGCATATTGTGAGGTATTGTCCCAGAGCACCCATGATTTGAAAGAAGCACTGATTTCTGAACAATCTTCTTTCCCCAGGCGTACATGGGTTACTGGAATATACACTCCCCTCCCTCTTTATTAGATATATATGGTAAAACAAATATCTAATCAACCAATCACATGGCAGGAACTCATTTAGGCTTTGTCAGTTTTCAAAAAAAAAGTCTTGATTTCTGCTGCGACATTCAGATACTAGGGTCAGAATTTAGTCTTATCAAATAACAAAACCATGGATACATCCCTTCAGGCTGCTGCTGCTGCTGGTGGTGTAATGGTGTCAAGGATCGTTTCCTGGCACATCTGGACCCCTTAATAAAAACTAAGCATCATTTAAACGCCACAACCTACCTGAGTATTGTTGCTGAACACGCCCATCCCTTTATGATGACAGTGCACCATCTTCTAATCCCTGCATCCAGCAGGATGACACACCATGTCACAAAGCTCAAATCATCTCAAACATGAAAATAAGTTTACAAACGGCCTCCACAGTCACCAGATCTCAGTCCAACAGAGCACATTGTGGTGAAACGGGGAGATTCACATCTATAGCAGCTGTGTGACGCTATCATGCTAATATGAGCCGAAATCTATGATGTTTCCAGCACCTTGTGGAATCTATGCTGAGAAGAAGTAAAGCAGTCTGAAGGCAAAAAGGGGTCAAGACCCCTAATAGTGAGGTGGACCTAATAGCACGTCCAGTAGGTGTAGTGTTAAAACTAAAACCTAGCACATGGAAAATTCAGTTATCTGCTTAATTAGAAATATGTGGCAGCAACCTGATCCTTCAGTCTGATACATGTCGCATCTTTTCCAGTAACTGATTGTTAAGTCTTTAGGTAGAAACAGTGAATTGCATTGAAATGTCTGGCGTATGTTTTTGTCTTTAGACACCGGGGGGTGCTGCAGCTCATTCTGCATTTCTGACTCAGAAAATGAGGACTGATAGTTTAATGTGAGCCAAAAACTGATCTTGAGGAAAATTTGTTAAATCTATTTACAAGTTAGGCTTTGAAGACTGAGTAGTGCCTTTTATTAAGTGGACCCTACACAGTTGCTTCATAGTAACAAAAGAGGAGTGACAGGAACACGAAGTCCAGGCAGACTTTTAGCACCATGATGTGGCTGAACACTGAAGTACATCTCACTCTGTTCACTGCTGTCGTGTTACACGAAACCGATAATATTGTAATTCACTAATGGGCATTTGTTGCAGTGCAAAGAAAAACAGTTCGAACAGACTCAAATGCGATCAAGATATTTTATTTTTCAAACAATCTGTATTAAGACATGAATTCATTCAACACACAATCTTGAAAGTTTAAAGTTTAGTCTATGAAATACAATCTGGAGTTAATCTCTCACAAGGAACACAGACGCGCGCGCGCGCACACGAAAACATTGCAAAGATGTCTTTCTAAAAAACAAAACAAAAAGTTATTGAAAAAGAACTGGAGATATTGTGTTTCTGTCCAAAGAGCCACGTCGATGTAGAGCTCCCCATGTTTTGCTTTGCCTCACTCCCCAACTACAGCTGCTAATCCAGTCAAACGGGATTGATTAGAAATATAAGCTATAAGAGAAGAGTGCCTCATGAGATGATTATCTATCAGCCATTTATCGATACTTAAAAGTTCATAAAGGCAGTTTCTGAATTACATCAAGCGTCCCAGCATGTGATTGTGTTTAACTGACAGAGAGAAGCGGTTATTTTTTGTGTGATTACAAACAAAAGCGATAGCACAGAATGATTTTTGTAACACACAAACCAGCCTACCTTAAGTCTGCCAAAGGCCACTGGAGAATCACGACCTGCAAGTCACACTCGCATGGACAATTTTTAAACTCCTTAAATGCTTGTATTGCTTTAAATAAAAATAAAAAATAAAATAAAAAATAAACAGAAAGAAAGAAACAAGGTCAATCCTCCACACCTACAACTCAAGAGTCGAATTGCACAAAGTCAGCGTTCAAATCTGTCCAAGCTTACAGCCAGACTGACGCAAATCTTCCCAGGAAACTAATGAGCTGTGAGGTTCAGGTCTTTTATAATGGCCGCTGGCACAAAATGAAATAGCACTTTCACATCTTAAGGTTCATTTAGGGAAATCAACAACCATAACCGCTCCTCCGTCTTCCAGATCACAACACCATTCGAAGAATTTCTGCTGCACGGAATAAGACAACAAGCGGAGGGTTCGGGAGTGACGTTCTCGGTCGGGTTGGCGACAAACGTTCGTCAAAAGGCTTTCATGGTTAACGTTAATAATTTAGCTGCAGTGCTCTCCAGAAAACCTGCCAGCACAAACCATGCAGTTAAAATGATGAGAGTTAAGTATGATGGTATGACTTTTTGTTTTTCTTTACATGGAAGTCTTTTTTTTTTTTTGGACGCAGTATATTTGATGTACCTGCGAATGGAGTGGTCTGACTACGGCTTGCATTATGGAAGTTATGTGTTTAAAGAGGGGGAAACACACCGATTTTACACGTCAAAGCTTCGCTCACATGACTCGAGCTCTCCTACAATTCGCATGATTTTTTGGGGGATTTTTTTCACAAGCTGTCAGTCATGCTATACTTGTGAAGAAGCCAGATTCATGTTTAACACTTCAGAATTAATAGAGCTCTTTTTATTTCCAGGCATGCATCCACCATCCTGTACACTGAAGTTCCCACAATGTATCCACAATTACACACTGCAATTTCAGTTAAAACATTCAAGTGTGCAAAAATGTAGTCTCATGCAAGAATTTTTGTTTCGTCTTCAGCCCCGGCCTGACATCGCACGAAGCACCTACTGATGCCTATAAACAGACTCTGATGTGTAAAATCAGTGGAATTACTTTTTATACTTCATGAAAATGAAAGATTATTGGCTCGTCTGTGGTGTGTGAAGAGCCGATAACCCCACACCACAGACTGTTGGGCTCCTAACATCAGTGTAGTTCTGTCTTCGTGATCGTTGCGATCGTCTCCTGAGAATATTATCAGCCTGTAGGCCGTTTACACCAGAGGGCAGATCCAACAACAGCCTGCAAGTCACCTCAAGTATATGAATCCCAGCCACATCTGACTCCTCTGCTAACAACAGACATGTATTTCTGCCTGGACAGATTTAAGCCTGACCACATGCACACACAGTTGTCTCCTGCTTAGCTATAACAACTCCTAATTACACCCGGACAAGTTTAACAAATGACAGAATGAAAGAGGGGAATTTTTTT
>VUQR01011566.1:34543-52132 GCA_015108515.1 Hemichromis elongatus
TTGGGGGGGTGGGGGTGGGGGGGGGGGGGGGGGGGGGGGGGGGGGTGGGGGGGGGGGGGGGGCTCACAACCCTTCCAAAAAGCATCTCACCTTCCCGAGTCCAAGGCACTGCGTAAACTATAAACATGGCAGATCGATAAAAAATAAGGATTTGATCATAAAAAGCACGAGTGCCAGAGCTCCTGGACGATTGTAGTTGTAGACGTTTGAAAAGTAGGTCATGGCACATAAAAGATACCGAGGAATAAAAACACATTCGCTTAAGGGGAAAACAACTTTGATACAGTACTATATAATCTATTTCAATGGCTTACATGCACACCAAAGTATCTGCGTGAGATATACTTGTAAATGTATGTTTGCTGAAGGTGCTTCCTATGCCCATTTATCTCAGACTCTCAGAAAATTAACCATCTATTTATAGAACTTTCGATTAAACGCTCTGTCCTGAATGTACACTGCAGTCTTAATAGCTTTCTTCGTTTTTAATGAATAAAATATATCTCCTTAGCTTAAAGAGCACGCTTTAACAAACTTTCCTACAGATCACTTGCTAAGATTTAGTTTATGATTGGTAAAATATTTACATAACAGCTCTGATGTACAAGTTGTTGAAATAACAGCCGGCAGCCTTGCTAAATGTCCACCTCTGGCAGCGCAGTGAACCAAGTGACTCACTGAACAAAAAGCTCCATTCATCAAGCCTCTTCCTGGTAAGGCTGTCTCATACTTGTACCGTAATGTTTGGTGTAGAGGAACAACCAATCTCCAACCAAGTTTAATTCCCCTTAAAAAAAAAAAAAAAAAAAAAAAAGGAAATTCTTGTGCGCTATTAACAAAGAATAATAAACAGTCTAATCTATCCAAAGGAAACACAGAATCATACCATAACACCACTAGCTAACATTTTGGATTGGTATATTGAAAGCAAAATATTGGTTAGTGATCTGTAGGAATCATTTCTTGTTCAGCATCTATAAGCTCCTCTTTCCCTTTGGCCTTGCTTCAAACCTCTGCTGCAAAATATATACGGTGAACTTTGGCAGAATGTACAGATATAAAATATATTAAGTCTCGTGAGTTTCAGCTGTGCTCTCCAAAGTGCCTGATGAGATGGAGCCCTCTGTTGTACTGCAGAGTCCCCGTTAATTAAATCTTTCTACTGGCCCAATATGACTTCTATCACACACAGAGGGCTGTTCTACTGCAATTCCCTGGACAAACACTTCTCACGAAAAAAATCCACACTAACAAAATAGTCTAAGAACTAAACTATAATACAGTAGAGTAGATCAGAGTGGTAGGAGGGTGGCAAACCCTCCTCCCGTGTCTCACTAACATCCTCCTCCTCCTGACAAACCTCCCGTCCCCTCTCTCTCCCCTTCAGAGTTGCCGTCATACTCCAACACTGCTAGCCAAATATATTAACTCCCCTGCTCAAAAAACTCCACGAGAATAGTATATATATTGCAATATAATGGCAACGTAATTACAGTAAAATTAAAAATACCAGTAGGCTAATACCAATACAGAATCACTACATAGAAATATCAAATTTGTGTAGTTTTGAAAATCTATGGAAACAAAACAAGTTTAGATACAAGCCCGATGAGACATATAATTGATGGTTTCGCCTAAACTACAAAAAGGCAAAGCAGGAAGTTTTCATCTTACTCATTCTGAGTGCTGTATAGTATGGAGACTTCTGATTGATCATTCAAAGTGAATTTATTCTGTTATTGAAGGATTCAAGGCTTACTTGCCAGTGATTAAAAGCTGAACCATAATTTGGTTTAGGTCAGAGAAACAAAAAGTAAGACTTCCTGTAACTGTCTACTGTAGATAAAAATAATAATAAAAAAGTTAAACAAGCTACTTCGCCCGACGTTGCCACCTTTGTAATATGTTTGTAATAATTCTTTGAGCCTCCCTGAATCTGTAGAAGCCTCAAATTAACCGGGGGCCACGAGCTGTTGCAGGACTTTTTCACCCTGCAGCCTGACGGCGGCTCTGCAAGAGGCCTGCAAATGATTCGGATCCAAGTCTAAGGTGCTATCTATTTACAGCTTCATTTTGATATACATAGTAGATAATGCCTTCCTCAAAATGTACTGGAGAACCATCAAGGAATGTTAACATACTTCACAATTAGGAACTAAATATTTACGACTGAACACAGGTCCACAAAAAAAAGGAAATCAAGACAAGAATATATACAGTACAAATTAATAAATGGTATTAACATATGAAGCTCATCGGCTGTTTTTTATGATATCCTCGAAGGAGAATGTTTTCAGGGGGCCACGGTTGAGACTGCATCTTAAGGAGTGTAAGTTGGAATGGATTTTAAAATTGTTTTTTTTTTATGTATGTATGCATGCATGTATGTATGTGCGTGTGTGTCTCTTTGGACTATGAGTGCTTGAGTGTGAGCTTGCTGGACAGAAAAGAGAGAGAGTGATGTTCACATTTGGTGCATGCGTTAGCGCAAATTTCAGATGCGCTTCCTTCTTCAATCCCCGCTGGGGTCCTTTCACCAATTCATGATGCAGTTTCTGTTCAACGTCATGAAGTAAACCTGGCTGCTGCCTCCAGACCGCACTGACGCAAAAAACACCTGAGGATAGACACAATCGAGATGTATCTTATTCCTTTTTAAAGATGTTACCATCAAGCTGCATCCAGGAGCCTGATCAACACTGTTAAAAGGTGTTATTGGCCGCTTGCTGTAGAAGCTCAGTAACATCGAGGTAATCACTGATTCATATATAAATAACTCTTTGTGTATCTTATGACCATTGGTGTTCTGGTGAAAAGATTACTTTCTTTCAGGGTAGCTGCACACCTCTGCAATCAGTGGCTATGCTAAGCTAATCAGCTGCAGGCTCTGTGGTTATACTTAGCATGCAGACACAAAAAGTAGAGTTGGCCTTCTGCAACTCTTGTGTAATTGCCCCACAAGTGTTTCCATCTTTACCTTGTCATTTCTCTCACAAAGGAACTTCAGCCTCTGAGCTCTTTTGTGCATAAAAACCCCGTCCAAGTGGCCAGTCTCCACAGAGCGGATCTCAATAGCCTTTTCTCCCCAACCCATGATCTGGTTTGAGCAGATATGAGCTGCAGAGCACAGTGTAAGGTTAGTACCGGATTAACCCATTACAATTTCTACAATTTAATGCTGCTTGGTTTGAGCCGTACCAACAGATGTAGGCATCTCGCCCCACTGCAGGACAACGTCCTTGATTATGCGCCCGTATGTGTTGACGTAGACGCCCTCGTCCTCGTAGCACAGCAGCATTTCCATGCCGTCTGAGCTGGGCAGGAACACGATTGCGTGTGGTGTCACTTGGCTCTGGATCTGTTTGAGACACAAACCAGATGGGATGAGCTCCTGTCTGCTTTATATATTGCAAATTGTTGCCATAAAACTTACATGAACGGGAATATAAATATCATAGTTGTTTCCGGAGTCCACATCGATAGCGTGGAAGCCAGCGCAAGACCCATAGATGACTTTCAACCTCTGGCCTTCCTCCACCGTCAAGTCAACCAAGACAGGCCTGTGTGGCAAGTCTGAAAAAGACTGATTTAAGAGGGTGGAGGGTGATTGGATGCAGAAAGGGAGAATGAGAAGATAATCAACTTGAACCCGCTTCTGGTTGACTGACCTTGCATAACTAATCCGGCTCATACGAAATGGGAGACTTACCTTGAAGGCCATGAATTTGTGATAAGGTTTAGGCGCCCAAGCGTACACTTCCACTGCATTCTTCAAAGCAATCACCAGGAACTTTATCCTCTCGTATTTCACTAGACAGAACAAGCACAAGGCCATCTGACATCAGACACGTAATTAATAATTTACTGTGCCAAATGCATTCATCACCAATTTCTCAGGAGTTTAATAAACACCAGGGATAAAAAGCCATCATCTGTCACTCACCCACTTTGTAGTGTACACAGCCCTCCATCTCTCCCACTGTGGTCCAACCCTGCTTCTTTTCTACCTCGGGATCATTGTGGAGGATCTTATTCCTCAGCCAAGCCAGGTAGTAGACACGCACTTTGTTTTTCTTGCCTTAATAGATGCGCATAGAAAGATTCATTATAAATCTGACTACATTATAGTAATTATTTAAATGCATTTATACAGTTCATTATGTTACATTATTTTTTACCATGCAATTAAAAAGGTCAGGAGATAGCAAATGGATTTCATATAAAAATATTCATTTTTCCCCATGATATTTCTGTCTAACCTAAATGTCCCTTTCCAGCTGTACATACTAATCCCTGTAGAAGGGATGACGGAAAGGAAGGTGTGCCACTAATGGCACAATTAAAAATGCACATGTTTTTCAGCCACAGCAACACAGTCTTCTCTCACCCTACTTGCCTTTTTTGACTTTGGCCTCACAGAAAAGAAATTAAAGTTGAAGGGTCATTGTTTTGACACATTACAGGAGATCCACAACATATGACACAGCCGTCAGAACAGCTGAGTGAATAAAACAGCAGGGCGAGATAGCTTTGTAGGGAATAACAGCTACCTCTTGTCAGTATTTTCAAAGCTTAATATATAGAAAGAAGCTTGCTTATCATCTTTAAGTGCAATGTAACATCTGCAATTCCATTAAAAAGGTCTCATGACCAAACGACAGACAAATTTAACCAGCTGCAGCGACAGTAATGAGCAGCAATTGTGACCTGATATGGTGATGAGCAGGTTAAGGCCTTCCAGGACGTCCATCTGCTGGAACCTGCGAGAGTTGATGAGGGGGTACACCTTGCCCTGACCACTACGATCCAGTAGCTTCAAACCATTCTCCGTGCCTACCAAAAGGTTCACACCTAAAGACACGCACGCACGCATGCACACACACACACACACACACACACACACACTTCAGTTCGCATTTTGCATTGATTATTTTTCATTACTAAATACTGAATCAGTTCTTACCCCAAAGTGCAGCGCACAGGATCTCAGAGTTGAACCTCTTCTTATACTTGCGGATCTCTGGTGTGTCATTAGGAGGGCGTGTGTTGGTGGGATTGACATTCACCATGGATCCTTTTCTCACTTCCATCTTCAGCTGATCAAACCTGGAGCCTACACATAAAAGCAGCAATGGGAATGGCTTATTTGAGGAAGAGGAAAAACAAATCAGTACAAAATACATGTATACTAATGTCTCAATAATCTTATTTTAAATCGACATTACAGCCATTCTCAAGTCATCAGACTTATATTTGTACATAAAGGAAACGTATTCTTGTGCTAAAAGCCAAGGTTAAAGTAGTGAATATTTCACTCACCAGTGACAGACATGTTATCGCCTGTACCTCCGGGTGACTGGTACATCCCCAGATCCACAAACGTAGTGAAAGAGGATTTGCCAGATGCCTTAACCAAACCTCTGGACTGATACTGGGAGAACAGGATGTGTGTGTTAGTTGTATATTCTTGTTTAAGTCAACATTTCTTCTGAAATTTTATTTTTTTTTTAATGTGTTTTAAGTGCTTGTGCGGCATCGAAACAGTTTAAGCGCTGCATTACTGATAACTGTAAATATATTCAGTTATGGGTGAACTTTGTGACTGATCCGATGGTGAATGTGGAACACATCGGGAGGGGGAGGAATTTAGGGCTGATATACTTAGCATCAGTAACACTGACATCGTAAACAGAGTCCTTCCCAGGAGAAGAGTGAGTGGCTGAGTCGGTGGGGGAGTGAGAGGGCTGCACCACATCTGGCAAGTTAGTGTATCCGTTATGGCTGCGCTTCTCTGGGGTCTTTTGAAATAAACACAAAACAAACACACAGAAATGACCAAGTATTACATAATCATATGACAGACTTGGATTAAGATAATCTGCTGCACCAATTACTCAGACACATTTGGAACACAAACAGTGAATGTGACTCTGAAAAGTTACCTTAAATTTTTAATACTGTAACAATCAGTAAAATTATTATCTGACTTGTAACGGTTCTGTCGTGCAAAACCGCTGGATGCTTTCAAAATCCAATTTCTTTTAGGAAGAACTGAACATACACAAGGTGTTTTACAGCCACATTAAGGAAAAAAAAGAAACAAAGAAAACAAAAGTCTAAATTCACAGGAACCTACATGCAAAGCCTTTAAATTACATAAAAGCTATTCATTAAATACAAATTTATTAGGGCTGTTTAGCATTAATTACGTTAAAATGGCATTAACGCAAAACTCCGTTAACGAGTTAACGCGGATTACCCTTTGTGCGGGGCTGGATTGCACTAACGTGTTAATCGAGCTACCCGCGCTAACTCGATTAATTTATCATAAACTTTTTCACGAGTTCGGGAATAAATAAATGAAGAATCTCATCTGCACACTGCTAAAAAATGTGATCCTGTCGAGATAATATTTGAGGTGCCCGGCCGGGCTGCAGGACTGTCACTGTTCTAATGTGTTGCAGAGGGATGTGGTGCCGTCACCGGTAATGGTTATAAGATTTGCATTAAAAACTGAAAGCACTCACACCGTATACATTAAAGCACTCAACATTCTTCTTTTGTGTGCTCAGTGTGTTGCGTATGTCATTTTATCACTAATGGCAGACAATTCAATAGCGCCATATATTTCCCCGGTGATCATTAGTATCCCTCACACACAGTATAAAACATGGACGCAGCTTCCAGGTCAGAAAAATGAAGCCACTGCAAAGGTTCCTTAACCTTGCGTTCATTCTGAAGGCTACCAGATGATGATAATTGTGGTTGCAAAAAGATATTCTGTCCTACAGAAGCATATGTGAAATCAGCATTATCTGGACCTCTGTAAGCTTTTCTCATGAGTTAACGATGAGCCGTTTTGGGTCATACTGAATAAAAAATTAAGTCGAGTTTGTAAATCTTTGTCCCACTAAGTCTCAAAAAGGAGATTTTTTTATGGATAGACTAATTTCACTCAAGTTGAGTGAAATTAGATAGGGCTGTGTGATATGACCAAAGACTCATATCCCGATATGAGACATTTATCTTCTCGAAAATAATATAAAATCACAAAAAATTTACATTTTCTGTAAATTCTGTGAATCTCGGGCAACTCGAGTGTTTTGAGCTGGGCGTCGGGTACCTGGAGTCGAGTGTTTTGACCGATGCATGAAGCGAGAGATTTTTAGACATAGTTGTAACGGCCGCCTTTTTCTTCGTGAGTATTTATTACACATCGTGCTGCGGAGAAACGCCTGTTGTAACATTTGAATCTAAGGTTTATTTTTTAGCACCTGACGGCTCTTTTTAGCTTATAGTGTCTTCTTCGTAAACACTCTGCATACTCTTTTACGTGATTCAGTTTATTTTGAAAAATCTCAACAGGATCTTTAGCTTTATTATGAAAGATTTATGTGGACAATAAACAAGCGGACGGCAGAGGCACACGATGGTTTTACCGTCACTGTTGCTAACGACAACGCATAAAACGGTTGCTTGTCTGTCCGTTATTTTAAATATAAAAAAGCGAGAACATTGAGAAATGAATACTACAGTGACCATCCAAACGATGAAAAAAATATTGCTGTAAACAGTTTATTTTGCGACACCACAAAACAAACGATAGCGTAATATGAAAAAATAGACGTTTTTATATCGTCATCCATATATATTGTTATATCGAACAGACCTAAAATTACAGACTATAGAAACGCTACTCTGGAGGATTCAAAACTCAATATTAGAAACCAATTTCCTCCTTTTATATAACCAGTCACAAATACACATTTTTGACTAAAGGTGACATCTCATCATGAGCCAACTGGAAGACGTATGCTGTCATGGCTGTCTCTCCCCCCCAAAAATCCAAGACATTTGACAATCTAAATCAGGCTGTCTTCAGGCAACATAGAGACTAAAATAAAAGGAGTTAGAAAAGAATAATTAAAGTTACTAACAACAGCTGTGCAATACAGAAGCTGTGGTTTCACAACCTCGCAGTCCACTGATACGTGACACAGTGTTGTACGTGTTCCGGTTTCTCATTCACTTGCGAGTGCTTGTTAAGCACTGGTGCAAAATGTGGAATCTTCTTTGCTTTCAGTGAATTAATAAAATCTGAAAGCTGACACTTTTTTCTGCCAACATATTTATTTGTGCATGTACAATGGCTCCACATTACATAATATCATCTTTATTGGGCCATTTGTATACAATGTAAATGTAAAAAAGTATAACATCGTTGAAGTGGACCAGAGGCTCTTCTCTTCCTGCTTTACAATATTCTGTGACACAAACTGTGTTGATTTCTCTGTGAACTCAATGCATTTTAAGCATCATTACATATACAGATGACTCACCCTCTGTACCAGCATGGTCTGATCCCCATAGCCTCCAGCTTGCTCTCCTTCTCCTGCCTCGCCTTCATCTTCATGAACCACCATAGTGTTGACTGAATCCGTGTCTGCATCTCTGTGGCTGAAATAAAAAGTAAATGATCTAGGATGCTGATTTTACAGAAGCAGGTTACTCTTCATTTGAAAGCAAAGCTCACAAACAGAAACAATTTGCTGATCCCTGAATTGTAAGTATTTGTTGGCGTTGGTGTTACCGATCTGTGGGGCTTTCTTCCTCCTCTGCTCCCTCGCCGCTCTCACTTTCTTCACTACTCTCGCTGCTTTCTGAAGAGGACGAGTAATCGTTGGCTTTGACTGGGGGTCTTGGCGGCTCCTCTGCACGCTCCTTGGCAAAGAGGCCGTGGTCCTGAGCAGACAGGATTGCACAAAATCTCAGCTATCAAAGAAAATAGCAGCTAACACAACAGCATTTCACAATATGCAAGTGTTTCCCATACAATGCCTTTACTTGGTTGGGCCACCTAAATTAACATCTATATTAACTGATCAACTAGAGATCAATCCCTTCTCCTTTGGCCCTTCACATCTCATTTTTTCCTACTGGCACGCAGACCAGGTCGCTGTCGCAGCGACGTTTGCCTAGTCAGACTTGACTATGCTGGATTGCAGCTGGTGAGCTCCAGTGTGAGCTGGATCTCACGAATGTGAGTGAGGGTCACTCATCGAGCCTACAGAGGTGTCGAAGCTGTGGTCTGAGATGGTCCAAAGCCATTGAAATCAGAAACTCACAGAGAAACATTAGCCTAATAAAATACTTTTTAATAGTAAATCTTGAAACCCGTGTGCTTGGTTTTGTGTGTTCAACACAAGCACACTTCCCCAAAAAAGAAAACTGCTGCTGCCACACATTAATCTAATTCTATGGGAAACACTTCATGTACTACTGACACTCAAGACAACCCAAAGACAGCTGGTGAGGCACGAGAGCTATGATGAGCTACATAACAGCAGCAATGCAATTGACTCATAATGGATGCAGGTGTTTAGTGAAAGGTGTTCAAACTGCAACAGAATACATGCGAAGTCCTTAAAAAATATTTTACAGAAGGAAGTTCATTTTGTTCCAAGAATAAAACGAGATTTATGTGATGAAAGCAGGCAGTGGAGGGCATGCCATTAATTCTGTACAAACACTGACAGTATATGCAAATACCAAGTCAGGCAGGAGCATCACAAGAGCAGAAGAGACAGTGATACTAACCTCCCCTATAGCTCTCTTGTAACTCTGCACATTTAAGGTAAAGTTAACAAACAGGGATTTGAAAAAAAAAAAAAAGAGCAGCATGAGGCGATATATCAGTACTTGCTCAGGAGTAAAGTTTAGGTGAGTTAGTTTTCTATTAATTCATTTACAAAACAGGTGCATTTAAGTTAAAACTAAGCATAAGCACAGCGTGTTATTGTGTTTTATTTTACAGATGCTTGTCTGTGGCGAGCACCCCGTTGAGTTCTGTTAAGGTTGGCTTTATAAGTAGGCACAGTGAGGAAACAGCCACTCACAGCAGGACGCCCAGGCCTGGAGGAGGTTCGAGATTCTCCTGGCTTGTGACGAGGATCGTGGGAGAGAATGGGCGAATCCATTTTGGAGGAACCTGAAAATAACAACGTCACAGAGAGTAGTTATGCTTGTGAAAATACACTTACTGTAAAGACAGTCTGCTGAGATATGGCACTGGGGAGATGGGAACTCACTGAGGATGCGATGCCTCTCTAAAGAGCCCGTCTGGGGAAGATTGGATATGATGCTCATGCTGTCTCCTCTCTCCCAGCGATCATTGCGACTGAGATCTGGATTGCTGCCACGAGGTTACAGAGAGGATAAAAAAAATCAATTAGATCAAGTTGTCATAGCTACTTACCCTATTAAAAAGGCACTAAATTAAAGAAATCTCAGTTTAAAGCATGTCTTTAGTACCTGGCTCTTACTGGGTGCCTTATGCCAGAGGTTAGGTTGGTGTTGAGAGCTGTTGCAATAGACGCCGTCCTCTGTGGAATCTAAGAAAAACAATGGCCAAGACTTACATTTTCTAGGCAACAATAACTTTCATGAAGACTGCGGAAATGTAGACCAACCAGTCGAAGATGCACCACAGCTTTTATCGTGCAAATTTATTCTTAGTCGGTCGAGCCTTCCCTAGATGTAAGCAAATTAGCTCAAAGTGCTACCACCAGCTTCTCTATGATGTTTTTAATGTCTCAATAATAGCTGCAGCTCAGCGAACAGCTGAGGTAACAAACTGAAGTTGGACACCAACTACAGAGTCCAAACCAGCTGCTGAATCTTACCTTGGGTGGAAGTTCTACATCTGGCAGGCGGATCCACGGGCCACGATCCTCTCTGATTTGGTGGGCCTGTGGTGCCTGGGTTTCAGAAGTGGGGTCTGAATTCTGACGGACCAGCTCTCTGGAGTGGATAGGGCGGGGTGTGGGGGTCAGGGAAGGATCCTGGGTGGGGAAGGCGGACATGGTCTTAGTGGGCTGGTCACAGAGTGACTGAGAGCGAGGGACAGGGGCAGCATAAGGCTTCAGAGGAACCAAGTGAGCCATCTGGAACTGCAGGGGACAGAAGCAGCAGCAGAGTGGAAAGAAGAGCGACAAAAGAAGGCAGGCGCAGAGGGGGTGAATGGTCGCATTTGTAGTTCAAGGTGATTTCGGAAGGGAAAAGAAGAAACAGAAGGCATAAATAAGATAGCAGAAAAAATTAAGGTGAAAGCAGCAGAGGAATAAGAAGTAAGACGGTATAAAGCAATTGTATCTACTCCTATTAAGGGCAGATTATTATTTCAAACTCTCAGAAACACCCACCTTGCCCTGCCCTCCTTGGGGTTCAACAGGCCTTTGCATTGGTGGGGTCTGTGCAGACTGGACTGCTCCTGACTGGCTGACCGAGTCAGAGCGTGACTGAATTGCAGTGTCAGAGACAGTGGTGCAGATTTTGGGTGAGCCCTGTCTGTTGAGCTTACTTCTCTCCTCCACCTGTAATAAGACGTGTAAGAGGAGAATGTACTCTGTAATGTTACCTACTTTTACTGTTTAAAGATTAAAATGGCTGAATGCTGGTACCTCGCGGGCCCAAGTCGGTTTGTTGTTGGGCTCCAGGTTTTTGTTGTAGTGGTAAAGCTGAGGTTTCTTTTCTTGCTGCTGTTGTTGCAGGGACACCAGGTAGGCATGCTCCTGCTGCAGCTGTCTCTGCAGCCGCTCCGACTGACGCTGTTCCTCAAGCTGCTTGCGTTTATATTCCTGAGCAGAGAAACACACTGCACTTAAAATGTTGCTTGCCTCAGACTGGACACAAAAGCACAAGTCAAATCTGCAGATTACAGCAGATGTAATGATAATACACTGAACCTGATTTCAACCAGAGACAACACATGTTTAGGGCTTTACCATATCCTAGTGCTCCTATTTCAGTCAATTACCAGCCCACATGAAAAGAATATTGATCATGTCTGTAGCTAAATGCTTTTGTGCCGTATGTTAGGCAGTGCAAAACTGAGTCATCTGACTTATTGGTTTTTCATTGAGTTGTAGGCATGGGTCTCCAACCCTTTTGATGGCCAGTGCATTCAGAAGAAAACATGAAATAACAGAAGTCAAAGCTTTGGAGGTAAAAATGAGACTTTCTATCATGAGTCACTACAACATAGGCTAAACTTCACAGTTTTCTTTCAACTGAGAGTGAGTAACGGAGTCCTTACAGTCAGCAGAGCACTAGATTTACAGGCCAGCTGATGCTGCAGTAAGTGAAAGCAGTTTTAACCATAATTCTATTTCATCAAGCAAATACATGGACACTACTGGCTTTTAAAAAATTAAGACAGTGACGAATTTACAGCTTTCCTGCAGCAGTGGAAGAAAATAAAGCCTTCTAAAGGTAATGCAAACAATTCCATTTCACTGTTCCTATGTAGAAGTTTGCAAAATTATGCAATATTATAACAATCCTGTTATTTAAAAAGATACTGTCTATATGAAGTATTTGTTCAGGGGTTTGTCGAATAAAAAGATAAGGAACCAAAACAGCATTGATTTCTCACTGTGCTAAAAAGACAGAAAGAACAGAACTTTGCATTTGTGACAAAAACGCACAAGTCTGTATTTATGAATAAAGGGCAGCATAGAGTGAAACCAAAAACTCATCCCACCTGTGAAGCATCATTTAAATGTTTGAAAAGAATAAAATTCATTAAAGGTCCTGATCTTAACCCAGCGGAGGTATTTGGGGCAGTGTGTTGCACACATAAATGCCCCATTTATGCCAAACCCGGAGGAAGGATAGCGCACTTGTTTTCAGCCTTGTTCTCTGGGTCCCTGTGAAGACATACATACCCACAGGAACTCTGTGCAAGACGTGAGAAAGCATTTGAAATTCCCTGATGCCTAAAGTAAATAGGATAGGGTTATTTTCCCCCTCTACAAAACAGAAACAAAGACTTCAGTCTTGATGACAGCAACTCCTACGCTCCACAGGTGCATGCTGAAACAAAGATGCCAAGAGTGCAGCAATTCTACCCTTCAGCGTGCGCAAGATATCATTATACAATGAAAACTGCCCCCAAAATCTAGGTCACCGCATCTCTTTTAAATAACACGGAATATTGTGGAAGCTACATCCATATTTTGGAAAATGAGCAGCCTATTTACATCAAGGTGCTCCGTATGTAGAATCTCACAAACTCAAGCTGAGTGTTTATACTCTTGCAACACTGCAGTATTTGGTTTGGAAAAAAGATAAGCTGCCCTCCTTTTCGGACAATATATTATAACCAAGAGACGAACGAGATGAAGTCTGCAGTTTGAAGAGGAAATGATTAAGGAGTAATAAGGACTAGTTACCATTAACAGCGCTTGCTCCTGAAGCAACTGCTGCTGGAGGATTTCTAACTGCCGCTGCTCCTCTTCTAACTTATGCCTAATAAACTCCTGAGGAAAGGTAACAAGGGAGGAATGATAAACATTGAGGTGATGAAGGAAGAATGGGAGCATGATTGGGGGAAGGGAAAGAACATAGAAGCAGAGTTATGTAATGTCAATCCAGTAACAGAAACCATGTGTTGCATGGATTAAAATAAACAATTTTAGTCTGAAAACAGCCACCAATGATGTTAGGAAGCTGCAACAGAGACCAATCAAATGACAGACATACTGTCAGCACTTAACAGATATTGTGATAAGTGTCTAGATTTAAAATGAATATCAATATTTATCAGGACACTGTGACTGATTTAAGGTTCCAGACTGATATTAAAAAAAAGGGGGTATTCAGCACTAAAAGGTGACTGTGCCATGATGCCAGACTCTTGTTTTACTGAGGGTAGACTGGAAACGGCATAAGAGACGCAGAGAGCTCACCCACAGAAAACTCATCTCTGAGTAAATACACTAATTTAGACCCTTGCTGCTATGGCAACCTACTCCTGGAATTTCACCACCAGAGCAACCTGCGCAGTGTTGCCGCTGGACACGCCTACACTTTGCTCCGATTGGCCAATTGCAATCCCACTCCTCCTGTGGTTGGTTACCTGCTCCCTCTCTGCCAGCCTCCTATCTTCCTCCCGTCTCATATCGTCAAGTCTCCGATGGGGACCCTTTTCTTGCTGCCTCACCATCTCTCCCTGTTTTCTCTGTTGCTGGGAGAGAAGGGTGACAGGAAAAAGAGTAATGAGCACAGAGGATGTGGTTGCACAGAGAAATTAGCCTGCTGTTAAGAAAATTCTCCCCTGCAAAGATATGAGGAGGTGGGGGAGAGATGAAAGCTGCAGAAGTACAGGGCAGAGAAAGGAAGCTGTGAGTCATTCTCACAAACACACACACACACAAACACACACACACACACACACCTAATGCATCCTAATCATCTTTTGAGTGTACTGCTTTGATTCAAACTTGAAGTGACAGTTTTTCACTTTTGACTGGGGGCGCTTTTTATCTGCCTTTTTCTAAACAGAGACTGAAACACAAAGATTTGTTCTTTGTGAGGAAATCAGAGCCCCCACGACTTGGCAGCGGCACTAAAACGCACTCTTACACTCAGTCATCGCTGACACTTTAGCAGTGGACAAAAGAGGTAAATAAGATAGACAAGGAGGAGAAGGTTCATTAGAGCGCAACCTCACTGTAGTTAAAACCCCTTACCAATGCTGCACAACGATTACAGCAACAATAGCAGTGTAGGTGTGCTAGCATGTGCCTCCTTCAAATCCCACTCATCTCCCCAAAGACTTCACAGTTCGCACCCCCCCACCACCCCATCCCTAATTCACTAGGTTATGCAGGCATGTCTTTCAAAGTATTTAGCAACATGCTCAGCCTTTTCATTAATAATGTCTAACATAACAACCTGTCAAATCCCGTGTGTCAGCTTCAAGAAGGTTCAGATGTCATGCAACAAAGACAACATTTTCATACAATTTATTGTATATAAGCTTTGAAGGGGTGGATATATCAACACTATGTCAGCTACTGTTAGAAGTACAATCCTGTACTTCTAAAAATATACAAGGTTAAATGAAAGACTGTTCGGGGTTGAAACATTGTGGATGAAGGTACTGAAAGAAAATAAAAAGCATGAGAGTATTTCATTTCCTGTCATTCAGATCTGAAAATGTGTGCTTCATTTCTTTATTACACTCGATTGCAAAAAATCCATTCATCCATCCTCATCACACATGAATTCTTACATTATTAAATAACACAAGCAGCCCTCAGGGTTAAGGTAAGGTTAGTGTAGAGCACTTGATCTTGGGTCACTATCACAAATATAATTGAGCCATCACCCCGATTCAGGAGCTGAACTGTCTTTGAGTAAAAGTAATCTCAGTCCAATAAACTGTTTGTCCATTTGAGTGGTGGTGAACAAACTTCTGAAATGGTACTCTCCTGAAGGTGACCGGAGCTTAGTTTAGTACATATAACTAGTTATTTAATCATGCAGGTTGTGAAATGGGGACAGACAGGTGAGTGTACTGATGTGTCTGTCTCACTGGCCAATTTCAACATCTAAACTATTTAAACATTGTTACTCTTACGTGTGCTTTTGTAAGTCGTGCCAGTAGTTACACGGAACAAAAGGTTAACACAGACAGCGTGAGAAAGTAAATCTTAAATGTCTCTGCTGAATGCAAACAAACAACTGAAATCAAGCTCAGAGCAAGAAAAGAGCAAAGCGCAGTCAGTTATGTGGCTAAAAGAGCAGGACAAGTACAGACACACACCTAACTGCATATTTTACTGCCTGAATTAAGATGTGCAGTCATATTTCATAATGTTTTCGTATCTTGAGCTGGCAGTAAAACGTGCACATTTCTAATGAATAACAAAAATCAAGATCAAGAGTGGAGGCAACTCGAAGTAACATGCTCTTGTTCTATCCCTAACAAAACACGTGTTTGCATTTCATAAATATCATCACCATAATTAATCAAAACTAACAACTCAAATCTGATGATAAGCGGCAAAGTGGTTGTGCAAATGTGGGGTAAACACAAAATTAATATCTCAGAAAAGAACGAGCACTTCTAAAACACGAGCCCCATAATCAGTGTTTCCTCGTTCTTGTTTAAGGTGGAATCCATTTCAAAGTTCAGTTCTTAATCACTGGAAATGATTCTTGTCTCAATGCCAATCACAAACTGCAGCAACTAGTTTTCAATCATCACTATTTTACAATTACGGCTTTATTCACTGTAAAAGTCCATCTTACTAAAAGAAAGTCTGGTTATCAGCTTTAGAAACAGTGAGTGCACAAATAAATAAACTGTGAAAAGATGAACATTAATCAAGCTGTGCTATGCAGGAATGACAAGTATTTGTCGTGGCAAAACAGTGAACCCAGATCCAGCAGCCCCCAGTGACAGCTGGGCCAAAATTCCCACCTGCTCTTTTGCTATAAGACTCATGTTTGTGGGATAAGCATGAAGCTTAAGCTAGTAATTAACCAGATTAGCATAATGACTGGCAAATGCTCAAAAACACACCTACCAGTGATTCTGAATGTGCTGTAGCATCTCCTTTGTCTAATCTACACAAAACCGAAAGTGTAAAAGTGACACCATGCAGTATCTTTGACATCATGTGTTTGCATTTTTTTCTACAAGTTGTTTTGCTATTGGTTATACTTAATGATTTTTAATGATTTGGCCGCTATGTCACAATTGAATAGATAAAGTCTCAGCTTACTTTAGGGACAGGCCTGAGCCATAACTAACCATCTACAGTCACACGGATGTACAAGAGCAAATGTTTTATTGTGTACAGATGTTTTCTTTAAGTTTAGAGAGGCCAGGCTTTCTGTCCATATGCTAAGCTATGCCATCCCATCCTGTTTTGACGCCCAGATTTAGCACAGAGATGGGTATTATTCAAATTCTCGCTAACAAAGCTAATTTGCATATATCTCTTAATATTCGAGTATTCCTTTAAAAAAAGGTTGAATTTTACCTCTTCAAGCCTGCGACGCTGTTCCTTCTGTTCTTCGATGCGTTTCTGTCGGTCATGCAACAGTTGCCTCTTGTGCTCCTCGGGGTCCCGGCGCTGAGCTGCCAGTTGGGCCTGCTGCCTCTTGTGAGCCTCCGAGCGTTCTTTGTTCTCCTGCTGCAGACGCTGGAAGTCCCGCCGCAAGGTGGACTCACCCGGCACATTGAGGATTGAACTGAAGACCAAGAATCAAGATATGGGTGAAAGAGGACCTTTTTTTTTGTTGTTGCTGACAAAACAAGTGAAAAAGTGTCCTGTGACAGAAATGTAAAAATTACCTTGACTCTCTGTCATCGCCACGATTGTCCTCCTCTTCATCACTACCACTGTACTCATACTCTGTTTCTTCTATAAGGAAAATTGAAAAACTAAAATATATTCAACTCACTTTAATGTGACTTTTTTTGCTAACTGTCTGTGAACACTCTACAAAGCTGGTGCTACACTTGCTTACCCTTCTCTCCCCTTTTTTTGCGTGTACGGTCAATGTGGTCTTTGAGTTGAATTCGGACCTGGCGTTCAGTGGGCTGATCCCTGATGAAAGAATGCTTGAGCAGCTGCTCTGTGGATGGCCGGCTGGGATATGTCTTCACAAGGCAGCTCTCGATAAAGTCAATAAATTTCTTGGACCTGGCAGAAAGAGGAAGGTTAGAAAATGAGAAAACTTGAGCAGGAGGCCAGCTGATAGTTGGGCCGATCCTGCACATAATACAAATTC
>VUQR01011567.1:6699-27546 GCA_015108515.1 Hemichromis elongatus
TGTCTCGCCCCCCCCCCCCCCCCCCCCCCCCCTTTTCTCCCCCCCCCCCCCCCCCCCCCCCCCCCCCCAGTGGATACTGGTGCCAAACTGCCGGGTCGCGGTGGCGAGGGCCCATGTGGTGTATGTCTGCGTGCCTTTGTGTGTGTGTGTGCAACTTTGTGGGGGTGTAACTGTGTGTAGGGAATGGGGATGTAGAGCCAGGGCATACCTTAGGCCCATTAGTTCAGCCCTTGTTGGCCTCAGCAGCAGAGCACAGCATTAATTGGACACAGTAGCTACAAGATCACAGCAGCACCAACCAATTTGCAAAATGAGTAAATTGCCTGTCTTGTCATTCCTGGGCTCGCCTTCGCTGTGGATGCTGTGTTTATAAGGGTAAAGGCAGTGGATAATATCTAACATATGAGCCACAATAGCTCATCACAAGGGTGGTGAAACGCGTGCACACACACACACACACACAATATGTATGTACATAAACACTTAGCGAAGCATATTATACTTGGATTTTTGTGAGTCTTTTTTTTTATATTGAATTAAGTTTATATCACAGGCGGAAGTTGTAGCTGTTAGCTTTAGCTCCGTTAGCACCAAACTAGGCTTTGTGGGTTCCTGATTTTGAACCTGACCCAAGAACAGGCAATCTCGCTAAATTACTGAATACCACATGTAAAATGTGGTAATATTAGTAAAATGGGTTCAATACTTTGGTTTATGACATAACTAAGTGCCAGTTATTACAGTTTCCCCTAATGGCCACTCAATGCTGGCTCTAAAACAGTTAATCCCAAATATGAAGCTGAACAGCATACCAACTATGATTTATAATCTGATACAAATAATGTTTTTGCTCACTATGGTTTCTTTTACTCATCATAACAAGTGTACTGAGGATATTTTTTAAGTTCTTCAGTTTGTAGACTGGTAAGGCTTAAAGCTAGGGGCTTAGCTGCACTGATTGGTGTCCTGACACCAATTAAGAACTACAGTTGTAATTCAAGGCACTGAAATGAGACCTCTGCACAAGGTTTGTCCCATTGGTACCTTTGGGAATTATTCAATGGAATGATAAAACACAGCAAAGTCTTGTTGTCTGGTACAGAGTGACAAAGCAATGTTGCTCTAATGTTTTATTGACATGGAAAAACATTTATGCTTGATACAATTTTCTGATACCATAGGAGGGAAAAAATAGCCAATTATTAAAAATAAAGATTAAAAAATACAAATAATAAATAATATTAGTGAAAAGCTTTCTGACATAGTGCAAAAGTTTATATGTGTGTTTGTGTACCTAACAAACACACTCAAAAAAGGTTTGTAGTACATTACCAAATTACTTGCCAGAGAAAGTAATTTGTCACAATTTTGTTACATTATTCTCTAATTACTATGTAAAATGACCTTAAATTGTCGTCTCATGATTACAAATTAACAATATGAAGCATAGGTTGCAGTTCCAGACAGAAAACGCAAATCTTGATCCTAATGAGGGCATGCATGCAGTCTTGTAGGGGTTATGTATGAACACAAAATCAAGAACACAAGCGACTTTAAAGGGACTGCCACTGATTCTTCTGTAGAAACATGCACAGGTGGAAATTAATGGCTACAATGCTGCAAGCCTGGCTGCTCATCACTGCCTTTGTTACCTGTTGAGGACCAGGCTCTTGCTGCTGGGCTGGGGTCAGCATACACACAGCTTTAGCAACACTTTATGTCATCATGTTGTCTGCGCACATTCTTGCCAAAAGTCATTGTTGTGTTAGCAGTATTAAGTACTGCCTATCTTGGAAGCAGTTTGCATTTCACTATCATCATCTTGTCCTTTTGTGAAATATAAATGAAAGTAACGCCCAAATCCCCACTCCTTAAAACCTGTAGATCACTCCACACTTTTCTTTCTGCTGGTGCAAACTAACTAGTGCAAACTAACAAGTTTTTTTTTTCTACTCTGGGTGTGCAAATGACTAAAAAAGCTTTGCAATGACATAATTGTAAGTGTAATGTAATTACTAAATGTAGTACACTAAGGAGTTACCATGTTACTTAAAAATGTAATGTGATTACAGTAAGATGTCACTTTAGTACACACCAACCCCAAACTTGCTAATAACTTTAAATTAATATTTTAAGATTCTCTTAGTGCAAAAAAAGACGACCATATTTAGGGGTTTTCTGAGGCAGAGCTGTGCTTTTTGTGATTGGCACTTTCATTGCTAATTAGCTTGCTTAAAAGGGTCGGCTGTCACTCCCTTTGCAGTTGCTGGTAGTTCAATCTGAAACTTTAAGAATCTTATTAAACTTTTTAAACAAATAATTGTTATGCTGTGCAGTCAACACTGCCTGTTAACATTAAAGACTATTATTAAACAATCACTGCTAACTGCTACCTTAATGGTAGCTTAACAGACAGCTAAAGTGGCTATCTAGTAATTGCTAATAGGGGGTTGAGGCACTCATCTTGTAACCGGAAGGTTGCTGGTTTGATCCCCCCATCTCTCTGTCCTGGTTGTTGTGTCCTTGGGCAAGACACTTTACCCTACCGCCTACTGATGTTGGCAAGAGGGGCCGATGGCGCGATATGGCAGCCTCGCTTCTGTCATTCTGCCCCAGGGCAGCTGTGGCTACAACTGTAGCTTGCCTCCACCAGTGAGTGAATGAATAGTGGAATTGAAAAGCGCTATATAAATGCAATCCATTATTATTAATAGTTAAACATCAATGTATTGATATTAAATAGGTAAAATTAATCTGTGGTGGTTAACAGCAGTTTTATAGTTTCCTGTTATTTGAAAAGGAGGATACTGTGTTGTTGTATCTACGCTTCATGTGTTCAGCTGAAAATTTAAGACTCTTCCAAATATGGTCCCTTTAGCTCAAAAACACAAATACTGCTGTGACAATACCGCTGACATTAAACAGTCCAGAACCAAAGGGTTATGTTACCATGTCTATGTCAGTCTTTTATGTGGAGTGGACAGATGGCAGATAACAGATTAGAGACAGAATATAATATGGACTTACTTCTGGCTCTGAAAGGCAATGCTAATGTGGAAATGTCTTAAACTTGCGATCTTTTCAATGGGATACCTGTGGTAGCAAGAGACTTACAGTCCTATAGACGTCTATAAGGAAACAGAACTTGGAGTTGACCTCTCTAAACACTTACTGAAGCCTATTTTGTAAGTTTTGGACCTGTGTATGGTTTTACAGTCAGGTTCTCCACTCGTCTGTCACATCTACTTTACCAACATCAAGATGGTGATAGAAATTAAAACGCTGCTCGCCAGGCTTTAAATCTGGACCTCACAAACAATTAGGTGACATAACAGTAGCTACGTTCATCTCCAACTCTGCATGTAACAAACCTACACACACAAAATTAATGAAGTGTTTTAAAAGCATCTATTTTTACCTTTTGTGTATAGTAATATGTTGGGTTTTGTGTGTGTGTATATTGTACCTGCAATTCAGACCCTGACTAAAAATGCAGCACAACTCAAAGTGACATAATTTAACCCCAAACTAATGTTGACTTGTGGAAACCCAGTAAATCCCCAGAGATTGCTTGATCTTAAGAGGATACAATATATACATATAAGCACGCTGGTGATGTAACCCACATTCTTGCCAACAATTTTATGCCTTCCCCTGATGGGCATTTGAAAACAATAATGCATGAAGAAATATCACCATGCATCAGCACAAGCAAAGAACAAGAGCACTTAAGGTTTCTGTAGGTTAAGACAAGCTAAATTGGGTTAAAGGCAATTATGAATGCATTTTAAGCCCTACAGATGCGTACTGGCAGCAAAAATGCGTGACGGACATGGAACAAAATCAGGCGGACACATTTCACCTATTTTGTGTGTTGAAATAGGGCTTGTTCATCTGTTTGTGGTGCTTGAGTACATGTCACGAATGCAATGGCTCACATCTCTCATGATAATGAAGTAGTAGAGTTGTAAAATAGGGAGATGCTGAAAGAACTTTTAATTGTTGGGAAAATTAATCAGTTTCATCTTTTTTTGTTTCGAGTTCCTGATGTTTCATGTGTGGATGCTGTGTTTGTTCTTGACAATACTGTGTTTTTGATAATGCCGTGTGAATTTCTCTGGGCTGGTATGATATAGATGATATGATTTTAAGATGGTTAGCTAACTTTTGGTCGTGTTGGCCTAATCAACTGTTTCTGTCGGTGATGTGTCAGTAAGGTTTGTGTAACTTTAAAGTGGGCAGCATGAATCAGTCTCTCCCTTTTCACTCCCAGGGAGGTTATGTGTGTGCTGTGACAGTAAGTCCTGCTGGCACCGCTGATTCAGACTTTTCCATGTTTTTTTCTGCTCTCCTCTGTGTGAAGCTGAAAAAGGAACAAGGTTTGAGCGTGGCCACGTTAAATATGTCTTCGTTACTTTTATAAGACTGATGTTTTGCTACTGCGTTTCGCACTTACACTTTAATGTTGCCAATGATCTAAACACCTGGAAATACACCGTTGTTACTGTTGTTAGAGCAGAGAGGGATGGATGTGGCTCAACTTTGGTGATGCTCCTGATGTGAAAACAGAACAATATTGAGTGACGGCAGGAATTAAGACTTTTAATTGGTGATTTATGGCGTTCTGACCTACTAGTCCAACTTTTTCATTACTAAATTTCATAATTTGAGTGTTTTCTTGCATAAGTTGCAAGTAAGTCTGTTTCTTTTCATCAGCAGGCTACTTTTTAAAATGCTTAGTGTGCTGCTCCTGATCCTCACTGAGTTAGATGAAGGTGATGTTAATGAAATCAGTTCCACCATTTTAGTAATAAATATATGTATTGTTTTAATGAGAAAACATGCAATAACCTGCACACAAAATAGTAGCTATGCCATTTTGGTGTTGATCAGATCCCAATTAAATACAGGGCTAGTATTGCCGATAGCAGTAATGATACTTATACTTTTAACCTATAAATGCAGCTTATTTAGGGGAGAGCAGTGTAACATGAACTATGAGAAGAATCAATCATTAATCAATCATTAATCAATCATTAATTTACAATATCATTAAAATGTGTTCGGAAATTGTAACCTAACAGGAACCCACCATTATTGGGTCTGACTTAGGTAATGCATCTTTAGAAAAGTCACATGCTAACTCCATAACCCAATCAAATTCTAAGGTTGGTTTTTACATGTGACTTCATTCTTCCATTATTTCACAAATACTGCATTTTTCTCCAGCTCTAAAGTAGTTGCAACACTGGTTGGTGAAATGTGATGTTTCCTGTGGTCAAAAACCTGCAAAGTGTTGAAAGTGTACCCATGTGGGGATTGTCTATGTTTATATAAACTATGTATAGTTTCAAAATGTCTGACTGCAATGCTGAAAGCATCTACTTTTCTCTCTAAACAATGGCTGAAAATCGAAGTGTTATCCACATGAAGCTGAAATTTCCACTGTAAAAAGGCCTCTCTTTGTTTTCCATGGTTCCTGCGGTGAGCGGCGAGGCCTGGGCCCGTGAAGATGAATGAGTCAGTGCATTGATCGCAACTGGCATAAAAACACTGTAGCTCTCTGGAGTTCTTCTATCCGTCCATGCTTCCTCCCTGTCCATCCCACACACGCTCATGGGCCATGTGGACAAGCACTGGAGCCTCCCACAAATCCTCTTGTCTCTACACTCTCTACTCTCCGCAGTGGTAGTCTGTAGTGTGTGTGTGTGTGTGTGTGTGTGTGTGTGTGTGTGTGTGTGTATCCGTGGCCAGGAAGCTTTCTTGGAGCTCTGCCGGGACATTTGTGATTCATCAGTGAGTTCGCTTGTTGCCTTTGTTCTTAACGTGCTAGTGGAGTGGGTCCAGTAAAACGCTGATGACGCACTTCTCTGCTCCAGGCATTCAACCCAAACACATCTACTAACCACCACCACAGTCCTCACCTCCCCCCCCCACAACCCCTCCTCTGGACCTCTGCTTCCTCATGTCCTCCTCACATGCCACACCCTCCCACCTGCACAAACAAACAAACCTTTACTCACACATTTCAACTAACAAGAAAAAAAACATCCTGAATGATACTCCAGCAAAAGAAGGCCCAAATTGAACTCCCATTTCTCATAACTAATCAGCTGGATCAGTTATTCCCTTCCTCTGTCATCACCACCTCTGGTTTTTCGTGATTCCTCTTCATTACCACTTCAGTTAGTAAATAAAGCCTGGAGTAGCTGGAGCCAGAAGGGACCAGGGAGTGTTTTTTTTTTTTTTCCAGCGATGGTTGTTTGGTCAGCATCACATCAACACTGGTGTGCATGTGAGGCATATTCCACCATGTCTGGTTGCAGCGGACAGAAGTTTAGCTGCCCTTCAGTCATCGTAATCTGAAGTCCAGCTCAAAGTGAAAGTATAGCTGACTATCATATGACCCACTTTCTGAGTCCCAGAAATATCAAGTCAACAGAGAACAAAACAACGAACGCAAACCCACTCCTGCTGTCAGGAAAGAATGTAAGTGTAAGTCCAACTTGTTGCATTGTATTGTGTAACATGCCAGCTCGGGGTTTCTTCTCACCTCTGGATGAAATAAAAGACTCTCACAGACAGGATCTCTGGCAGGCAGACGTAAAATATTTCTGTGAGCTACTGTATTTGTTACAACTTTTGACTCTGTGTAAATCTATCAAACATTAAAAGGTTTGACAGATTACCCTAAACAATAGTTGGGATCGTTTTACTCAGGAGCAGCTGCTCTCTTTAAAAACTCTTCACAGGAGACGTTCTACTGACAAAAAACGACACATGTACATTTAATGTGCATATACTGCCTTTAAATACCAGACAGAGCACAAGACCTGTGCAAAAGTCCAGTTCAATGACTCGGTTTAGCAAAGATGAGGCCTAGTACACAGCTCTGTGTCTACAGCTGTCTGTGTCGGCACACCTGTCGATCAAAGCACCCCTAACATTTAGCCTTACTAGTATCCAAGTGGATGAGTTTTTAAGGTTGAATTAATAATTCATGAATACATTAAGCTCTAACCACTCAACTCCACCGTCAGTTTTTCTCAGTGGTCATTTGTGCTAATGCAAACAAAAATTTCCCGGTCCGAAAAGACTCTCATCCATAATAAATACCAGCTGATGTCACGTCACTAACAGCGTCTGTGACTTTGCTATCGTGGCCGGGAACGCTTGCTATGTGATCCAATCTGTTCAAATATAAAATGATATATCACTGAAGGGAGCAAGCAGTGAGCATTAACAGTACAAAGGTGAGTCTTTACACCTTTTTACTGCTACAAATATGTTTAATTTGATCGAAAGGAGGTGAATTTAATAATGAATAAATTATATTATTGTTAAATTATTTAAATTATCTGCCTGATTGGGAAATTTTATAGAACTATTATAAATATTTTAATATGAAAACTAGAATTTTAATTACTAACTTTAACTGGGTTTCCGGTATCATCAGTACAGCTCTACCATTTGTATAGAAAAAAAATCAACCATTTGCTAATAACATTTATTGGTGGTTGGTTCAAAATTCAGGGGTTTATGGTGCGTTTCAGTTGTGTGCAGAGATAATATTTGTCATTGGTTTGATTTTTCAATTGGAGGTCATTTCCTTGGTTAGATGGACACGTCTGATCTGCCTCAGAAACGGTAAAGCTTTTTGGGGGGAGACAGTACAACTAGCTCCCCTGGTTCTTGTGAAACCTCTGAAGCATGTGAAGCAATGACATTACATCAGTGAAGAGAAGAACAGACATGTGGACACATTTGATGTCAAGGAAAATCAGACACTTTGTAAACCAGTAAAAACAATACAAACACACTGACTTATACTTCAGTCAACTTTAGATTTAGTCCGCTTTAATCTGATTTAGTCGACTGACCCTAAATCAAAATTAGCTGTCGAAATTAAAACCAACACTGGTAAGGACTATGTCCTCCGTATTCATACATATGTGAATGCATGTGTGGCAGGGAGATAAAAGAGGCATAACAGTAATTTGATATTTATTGACTTGAATGTTGCCACAAACTACAAAACTCTAAATTGGTGCACCCCAGGATTTGTGTTTTTGAGCAATATTTGCCCATAAATACAGTCATCTGATACACCAAAAAGGCTCATTTGTGGTGTCTTTTTCTGTCACGGGAAATTAGGTTTTCAATTGACAAAACATTTCCTTTTCCCTAATGGCTTATTCAGACTCAAAGAATTTACTTGACAGCAGCTCTTAATGGGCTCTCTCTATCTCTCTCTCTCTCGCTCTGTCTCCTCCTGCCACAAACATGTAGGTTTAGAGAAGGAAACGTGAAGTCTTTGTGGATTAGGTGACTCACTTCAGTTTTTTGTTTTTGGTCAAGCAATATGACTGGGAGATTGATGTTTCCTTGTTTTTCTAGCAGAAGATGTCCTACAGAGAGCACTACCTCGGTGTGTGGAAGAATGGGTGACTTTTTGTGATTATAAAACACGGGTCCAATAAAAAGAGAGAGTTACAGTCCACGTACTGCCAGTCTCATATTTGGAAGTAGATCAACGTGAAACCATATCTGGAGTCTAAGTGAGCCTGACATGAGCCATTTGCATTTACTGTGGGAAAACATTTGTTAATGGAAGGTTACCAGAGAAAGATGTTGCTTCAGAAGACCTGATGGAACTTCTCCGTTATTTATAAAGCTACTTTAGATGAGCTTCCTCTGGTGCATTTGCCACACATGAGCCAGAAAATGTGCAAAATTCCAAATTTTGCATTTATTATGGCAGATGGCATGCTAACATAACAAACAGAGTTTAATGTGTTCCTTAGATCCTTGCATTTGTAAGACAAAGGACTGAATAGAGCAGCACAGACAAAGACTAAAAACTTCCCTATGGTTTAGCATTGAGCTCTTCTTGTGGGTTTATATAGAATTTATAGGACCAATTCTCCTTTTTGTCCCATGTAGCTTTCCACAGAATTGAAATGACAATGAAGTAGAGTTTCAGTTGAAATCGATCATAATGCCCTTTCAGAGCCCACTGCATGGTTAAATCCAGCACAGTCTCACACCAACACATTGACCCATCAGTTCATCCTGGAACTGGACCTGAGGGCCATACGCATGAATCGGGCCCGTACTGAAGATCAAAGCTTGAAAGACTTTATCTGGTGATGATTGCTAAGCTATGATTGGATGATCACCGTTCAGGGAAGGAGTGTAGCGGACACCGCAAAAGTCCAGCAAAAGCATTTAAGGTCTCGTGTAAACACTGGGGACCGTTCTGTGTGAACCTCCGAGAAGTTAAAGTTCAAACAGCCACAGTTCAGTAAATTACATGCCATCTAGCTCCGTGAGAAGCCTGAGGCTGCACCGCACTCATCCCCATCCCTGGCAAAGACACACCTTTGTCTCATAACTGAATGCGAGACAATAGATGGGGTTATTATCTCAATTTTCCCCCTCCCCTCCACTCCCAGACACACACACTTCTCACTGCAGACTTCACAGAAGTCCCTCGGTCATAATTGTCCTGTGCCAATAGCGCTGGGAATTTTCCCCCCCTCTGTCTCACAAAGACGTCCCGTCACTCAGATTTGCCACTTATCAAATCAAACATGGCACATGGAATAGGCGCCTTTGTCAGCCGACTCGGTGTGTGGGAGAGGAGGCAAGGAAAATAGAAAGGTTATTCATGTCGCTGTAGGGTGAGGAGGTGTGGGGAAACACCTCCTTTCTACAGCTACAGTAGACTAACTCAGCATCATAACAGGGTAAATTTACTGTGCTTATACGTCTGGTTCCTCTGTAGAAGAAAGTAAAGAGTGTTGCTGGTTTTCCACAAATACACAGCAACATAATTACCCAACCACGTGAGCTTTTCCTCTGCTTGTTTAATAAAAAAAACTAAAGCGATTGTCATAAATTGGAAAAAAAAAATCTAATTTAAAAACATGCAATGTTTTTAAATAAGAAAATAAAAAATATAAATTAAATTAATATGTGCGTATGTATTTCCATTTGCTGACTAAACTACAGGGAATTGAGTTTCAGCCAATTATCAAAAAATACAAATGAGGAGAAGGTGAGAGGTTGACTGATGACCTTTGTGAACTGAGCGATGTGGAAAAGCTCAGCTAGAGGAAAAAAGAAGCCCTCAACAAACTGTAAATCTAGTTTAAGAGGCCCCCCTCTCTCTCGGTTACTATGACTCTCTCTCTTTCTTTCTCTTACATGCAGGCCCCTGACCTGGCTGCCTCGGAAAATGTCAAGCCGTGGACTGGCAGAGGATGAAGGGCTGTGGGTGCAGAAGTGGTGGGAGGAGGCTCGGGGTGGAGGGCGGTGGTAGAGGGGGGGGCTGGAGGCAGAGGCGGAAGAACAGCGTTTTCAGACGCCGTATTTGTCTAACATTTCTACCCATTTTGAACAAGGTCAGTCACAGTTCATGAAACGGAGCACCTCCATTTATCCACCTCCTTTTTGACAAGTCTGTGCTTTATGCTCGGGAGAATACACAAAGCCTTGTTGCCAGGCAGAAAGTGTGTGAGTGAATACACAAAATACATTAACAACTTTAAATGAGAAAATCAGCTGAAACTCAGTGAAATCTTCTAAACCTCCATTCTTTCATAACTGTTACATTAACACAGAGAATTACCATAAAGTAATGTTACACATTAGCAGACAACCAATTTGTACCCAAATGTGGCAGGACTTTTTTTTTAGTCAGACATAAATATAGAAAGTTAATTATCACCTCGCGCAAGCTAGGTTTGTTAGCAAGATGTTGTTTTTTTTTTTTTTTTTACCAATTTACACTCCTATTAAAGGGGATGCTAAGCTTGGCAAGCAAGCAACAAGTTAAACATAAGAATGAACAGCAAACTCCTTTAAGTGTCTTTTACTACACCCAACAAGGAAGAAAAAAAAACAGCCACACCCTTAATTATATGTAACTTAAAGCCAGAATACAGTGTCATGGCTCAGTCACGTTAAAATAAGGACAGCAACCTCCTTGTAACTGCCACAATTTGGTGGTTGACTGGTGATAGCATTCAATTTCTTGTATCCACCGTATTTTTTGGACCATAAGGCGCACTGTTGATTTTTGAGATAATTAAAGGATTTTAAGCGCGCCTTATACTCTGAAAAATAAGGTAATCGGCGTTATGGGACTAGCTGGTCAACCAGAGGCTGAGTGTGACCACAAGGTGACTGCACAGGTCGCCCAGTGGGAGGTGAACCATTCTCCAAACTGTTGCAGTCTGACTGACTGACTGCAATCACTCTCAGGCAGATGGGTGAAGTTTTGCAGATAATTGCTTTTATAACCATCTTGACGCATCAAAGTCATTTTGACTACTGACAATAAAGAGTCGCTGACCTGGTCTCCATCTTCAAAGCATGGTTGCATTAACCTTGGTTGTGCCACAGTCTCCATCCACTGATCGCGGGTTTCTAAGTGTGACTGTAAGACAAATGGGCAAGTTTGCAAAAATTCATTTGTGTTTTGACACCAAAACGCTGCAGCCTCGAGTGGTCACTTTGAGAACTGCATTTTTAGACTATGGCTTGACCTCTCTGATGCCTCAGGTTTTGTGACATCTGGTAACAATTGTAGTGCAGAAAATATGACTCTAGTCCCCAACTGTTGAGCTTAATAATACATTCAACATTTGAAGAAACAGATTTATCCCCGAGGAGTCAGAGGAAACCAAAATAGAGTTTAAATGACTCCTGGAGATGCAAAATGTCTTCTGGATGTGTAAACAGCTGTAATATGATAACATGTTAGTGTTATTTGCAAATTTATTCTTCCTCACAGTGACCAAAACATCAAAAATAGAATTATTTTCCCAGTTTTCCGTATCCTGTTGACTGTACATAAATATAATGGGAGTTCAATAAGATATCCCAGCCTTAAACGGGTCTCTCATCCTGACTGACAAAATCTGCAGATTTATGCATTTCATTAAAGACCACTGATGACCACTGATACCGAGGTCAGTACAGTGTGTGCCAATACGAGGCCACAGCTCATGAGCCATCAAAGGCGATTCCGTCATTTGTAGAGAAGATGAGAGCTCTATAGACAAAGAGAAGAATGAGAGGCGGGTACTCCCTGGGTTTATGACCAGGGCGGGCAAAGGGGCACAGAGGTGGGCGGGTGGAGAGACATGGATCAGAGGCACTGACGCCTCCAGACAACAATGCACTGTTTCCCCTGTAATCCCGTGATTCATCAGGCTCAATGGAAGACACTCGATAGCAGATGATAATGAAACTTCAACCCCAGACAGCCTGACTGCCAGGGGCTTTTCCTCACTAGGCAAACAGCGACTTAATGCATGCTATCTGACTGGACTTTTCACCTTTTATTCACATATTCACCCTAACACAGTGTGGCTCTGCCCAGTGATGAGCTCATTTGGTCCTTAGGGAAGTCATTCTATAAGATCTACTGATAAAACCTTGTCTTAGACGTGTTTTTGACTCAGTGTGACCCTCAAAAAGGTGCTTTGGGGGGTTTTGATCTCATTTTGCTTGGTCAAAGTGCCACAAAACAGAACTTTTAGTCAGTTGTGCGAAGTAGAGACAGCACCTGTTAGAATGAACGTATCTGAAGAAGAAATCTAGGCAGACCAGGCATGACTGAAAGAGAAATGGGAAATGCTGTGAAGGGTTTGGGTTTCAAATTTGGCACTGTCACTTGGGCAAGTTCAGGGCTGCAACTTTTCATATGAAATACAAACTAAGCTTTCAAACGTGGGAAATTTTAATATTGCATTTTAAATCATGCTTTAAGTCAATATTCCAAGTGTGCAGCAATCCCATGCTAAGAACTGAGGGGGGCGTAGAGAAGGCATACTTTACCCGAGCCACAAAAAGACGAGTCACTTGTTACATGTTGCTTTGAAAATGGTTGTTTGTGGAGATTCCCAACCCTAATGTATTTAATACCCTGTCATTTGTCAATCACTGGTATCCTGTGCTCCTATTGGTAGTCACTTTAAATGCTTGCCATCTCATGACCTGCCCACTCGCAGTGTTAGCAGTTTTTTCGCCCATATTCACTTGAAGTTGCTGAATGTCATTGAGTTTCTAAGGTTACTTGTCGCCACGTTGCTGGAAACTGTTTCCTGTGTGGACACAGCTTTACTTCTAGAGGCACTTTTCTAATAATGTCACTCTTCTCAATGAGCCCTCACAGGTTCACAAACTCATGGTAGCAGAGTTTAGTGCCATTCCCATCTAAGCTTCTGACATGAATGAATGTAGGTGCTTTTGCAGACATTTACATGCTCACAGTGTTGTTAGCTTCAAATTTAATACCGGCTGTAATATTTAGTGAAACCCTGTGATTTCCAACACATATATAGCAAACTGATTTATGCCTTTTTTCCCCCCGCTGTAACTTTTATGTTCAGCCTCGCATAAGCTCATAAAGCTACTTTTACACAAAATAAATGTCAGCCAAATTATGAAAACAACAGCAGTCATAGGTAGTTAATACAATGCGAAGGCCTACTGCTGTATAGTCATCAGTTCTTTAACGTCCGCAGAGGGAAACGAGCAGAGCGCAGCGAGGGGTCGGCTCCCCTTTTGCTATGTGTGTGGCGGCGTTAGTGCTGAAGAGGCGTCCAAGTCTCGCTGCTTTCTGCATGAGAGAGATGTGAGGGCTTTGCCAGAGCTTCTCCACGGTGAGAGACCATTCCAGCACAATATGTAAGTAATATGTTGTAGGCGGTGAAGGGAGGGAGGGAGCAGGGGGGGAGTAAGAAGGGAAATATAAATCCTCTGTTGTTTTGCCTCCTTCAGGGAAAGCCCATTGTTTTCCTCTGGTGCCTGGCTCATGGTGAAACTGTCACACAAGCACGTGCAATCACACACACACACACACACACAAACACACATACATATATATATATATATATATATATATATATATATATATATTCAGTGTGTCATCCTTCCTATGCGTGTGTCATTGGCAGAGGCCCTCCGTTTCCATCCAAACTGCCTTCCACCCTCCCTGTTCAGCACACTCTCACTGCTGGTGAAGTTTGTTGAATTTGCTCGACACCTCCGCATCAGCCTTCCACCCCCTGGCCCCGTTTCTGTGTTGCCTGTTGCCTAACGGGCATTTATGTTTACTTGTTCGATTGGTTTTTATGCCACGAATGGAAAGTAAGGAACGAACAATGCTAAATATAGTTTTTTTCTAAATGGCTCATGAATCAACAGGAGACTTTTGAAAGAGTCAGATAATTTAAGTCTTTCCACTTTGCAAAAATAAAAATAAATAAGTGTGTCATTTTCAATCTTTTGTGCAGTTGACTTATTCTGCTTTTTATTATTGATCCTTAGAAACGTTTTTGAAATAGTGACTTCACTTCTCTCATTGTGCTTCTTAAATCCAGACAATTATTACCAAATGCTTTGTACTTTTTCCTTAGTCGACATATTCTTTGGTTAAACAACTGACACACCCAGGGATATTAAGGATTTGGTTTCATTTGTGAAGGGACACACACACACACACACACACACACAGTAGTGTATGTAAGTAGTCTTCGTATTGGCAATCTCTAAAAACACAGTTTCGTTTGAATGATTAAACGTGGATATCGATGATACAACAAAAGCATTTAGAACAAAACTAAACCTTTGGGGGGCCGTTGCTGCATGTCTGTCTTCACTGTCCTCTATCTAATAAAGCCATATTATTTAATTATTATATTTAAAGTAAACCTTTAAAGCATGTATAGCATGTATTACATTAGATATTATAACCATTTTTTTCTGTAGTAGCCATTCAGTAACCATCTCTTGCACTAAGACTACAAGTGTAACAGATCACATGACTCAGTTTTAAAGGATTAGATGTGACTTACTCTTGGGTCCTGGGCTGTCCTCTCTCTCTCTCTCTCTGTCAGGACTAATTGATTAAATAATGGATGAAGTTCATTGTGTCCGGTGTGTGACCCTCTCACATGAGAGATGCACGTATGGATTCTATGAAGCTGCAGGGGCCTTGTTAGGGTCAAACAGCTGGAAGAAACAAACAAAGCCTCAGCTCCCATTAATACTTTGATGCTTTGTCAAAGGATTTGACTCCTTTCATTCGTGAGTCGCAAGTCTCTTTACAGACAGGTCTGTGTACATGAAGTGCATTCCTTATCATTATGGATCATGCCAAAAGCTTGAGAGTTGGCATTGTAGCTGTTTTTACAACTTGTTGAGAGTATCAATAAAATATTGGAATTAGGCTGGGGTGAAAATGTCATCACAGGCACTTCTCATTTCACCAATAATTTGTGTTTTAATCATAAAATAACCTTGTACCTTTAATTATATAAAAAGTGACTGAGCTGGTCTCATAAAACTGCCCGTTAGCCTCTTTATGATGACAAAAAAATATTAGTGGTCGTCCAGCAATTGCTCTGAATTTTTCCACATTTTGCCTCTGGAAGCAACTTTGTCAAACAATGTCCAAACAGCTGCAGTCCCCCTCGGGCTAAATGCAGTCACTCTCCCACAGACTATTAAAGGTTTGCAAGGTTTTTAATTTTCAAACATACACGCGTTTCCAACACATTCAGTTTAATCTGAATCAATCTGCAGCAATAAGTGCAGCTCATCTGAAATGTGTTTCTTTACAGTTGGGTTCTTGACTAAAACTGGTTGCCAACTTATTCAGGTTATATTCCTATATAAAATCAATGTCCTGCATCAATCACTATTTGTGCAGTTAATCACAGTTAATCACTATATAATGACAAACAGATTGACTCTAGTCAACAGCAAACTGGGGGGAGAGCAGCTCAGACTGATTGCAGTTTTATCTCTGTATAGATGCTCCAAAATTGCTGTGAAGACATCTGCAACTGGTTGCAGACCTGTCTCTTTGAAGCAGCTTTTTGAAGTACAACAAGATCAGTTTAATCGCTCATTTTTCCAACACTTTTGGTCTTGCACCGTTGCAGTAGTGTGACTGTAGTATGAAAGCTAGCCTCATTAATGACTGAGAAACAAAAGTCTTTGGGAAAAAAACAAAGAGTTCCAGGGACACGCTCATTATTTTCATGATTCTGTGGTGTATCATAATTTTAAACAAGGTTTTATTTGTAACTGAGGCTAACTAGCTTAAAGTTTAAGGTTTAGGCTAAAAATCTCAGAAGTATTCTCAACCATGAAATTTGTGAAATGTATCCAGAACTCTACTAAATGCACGGCTTTCTGTTTAAAATGATTCCTCACACCTTGCAGTGGGGGGCCTGCACTGATAGTGGAAGAGGAAAAAGCTTGCTCCAGACACTGGCAATAAACAGACATTCTGGATGAGGTTAACATCCTGACATGGGTAAATAATTCCTGAACGATCACATGTATTTGTCTGGTTAAATAAAGTCAAATGTATCAAACACTGGATGGAGTTTCAGGTCAAAGACAAAGCATCATTTCCCTGTGCTCACAGGTCTGCCCTGTGGCTTTTAATGCAACTGCTTGTTGTGCTGTGATAGAGCCTCATCAGGGATGTTGGGTGACAGAGGTTAAAACTGTGGGATGTTTACCGGCTCCGAGGCCAAATCTCCTCTTCCTCCAGCTAAGACTTGAAGGGAGAAGACTGCCAAAAGCTGAGCCTCTTCCATCCAGACTTCATTCCAGTCAGAACTGGAGTCGAGACCACCAATTATTTTTATTCTGGGTGATTTGGGTTCCTTGGGGTTAGAATAGAGAAGGGGGAGGAGCTGGTTAGGTTGGCTAAATATAAATCCATGAAAGTATGCATTCTGCATCACGTTTTCTTTTTCTCTTGCCGTCTCCTTTTTTCCTGATCTCAAACAGAAGCAGTTAAATCGTTCAAACAAATACATCTTAATTTTAAGCAGAAAAACTAACTCCATATGCTCTTCTTTATCCCCGAACACTCAGATCTTTGTCTGAGCATCTTGCTGACTACAGCCCTGCGCAGGGACAAACCAGGATGTCCCTGGGAGAGGCCAGAACAGCCTCAAGGCAAGGAGGGATAGACATAGGGAGGAAGGGAGGGCTGAAAGAGAGGTGTGTTCGCCTGCTGTCGGGCCGTCAGTAAACAGGAAAAGGGCCGTTCTGTCAGGCCAGTGTGTTCATTAAAGCCACGGTTCAGGCCCATCCGGGACAGTCCGGGGGATTTCCTGCACCCAGAGGGAGACGAAGATGGCAGAAGGGAGTGAAGGAATGAGCGTGGCATTGCCAGCTGTCCTGCCTGGGTCTCCATTCCTGGACCCCACCTGGGTACCACAGCCAAGTTTGTGCCTCGGTCACAGAGACTTATGGCCTCAGAGGGGGGCTCAGACAGCCATTTATTTCCCCCTGGTAGGGATGAGGGTGCCAGTGCTGACATATAAATGAATGAATTTAAAAAATCTGAACTGCTTACTATAAAAGCTTACTCTCTAGACATGAGGTAAATGACCTCAGGCTTATGAATCCTGACAGGTGACACATGATGCAATGGTTAAAGTGGTGCCTTCGTTTCACAGTGTGTGCTGAAGTGTGACAAAGCGGGCGTCTGTGAAGCAGAATACGGACCAGTGTGTGGGTCCTGTGATGTCGTCAGTATTATGATTGTCGGTCTATGTTAGAGCAGACATCCGCGGAGGGAGAAAATTCAACCAAGTTACATTTGGGTCAACCCAACTCTTAGTCCTGCTCGACCATCTCTGAACAGATGTGATTCTAGCTAATTTACAAGAGTTTACAAGAGATATATTTTTTGAAAATACATTGAAATCTGCAGTGAATATGAATACCTCAAAGACTATTAAAGATAAACGCTTGAAAATTTCACCGGTCAAAATGAATCAGGATCTGTAATTTGGGACATTTACATTAAAAAAAGTTTAAATATTAGCAAGTTAAACTATGAAAAAAAGTCCCTTATTCCTATAAAGTCCCATATTTGAGCATATACTAGTAAAAAAAAATAACTTCACAGTGCAAAAAAACCAAACAATTAGTGACATTTTCAGAATATAATGTTATTGAATTTCACAGTACTGCAAAAGTAAGCACGTAGAATCCTTTTAAAATGAAAAAAAAAACTATGCAAAATGAAGAAAATACTATTTTCATTCAACTTTCAAGCTAGACTGACAAAACGTACCACAAGAACAACAATATCGACAGACAGTCTAATCCTGATAGTGCAAAAATACTGTAGTTTCCAGGTGGCACTCTAACTGTAACTCAATGCTAAATATGTGTATGTGTTTTATTTTCACTTTCAACTTTCAGTTTAGATGTAATTTTTCATTATCTTAAAAAATATTTGATATATTATGCTGAAATTAGCATATTAGCATGCAATGAAATGTATTGCATGAAAACCAACAGCAACTGTGGAAATCTCCTAGAGACCAAAGCTATAGAAGGAGAATAGATATATACTGTATGTGAACATGTATGTGGTGATTCCTGTGTGGGTTTCATGCGTATGGAGTTGCACATGTCTGAAAGTGTCTACTGTCTTATCAGGTATGGAGATAAAGGCGCTCTGCAGCGAGGTGTTGCTGAGCTTCCCCAGGCTGACAGTAGCAGCTAACATCCTGCTTCCCTTGTCATCCTTCTTATGCTCTGTCCGCAGCTCAGCACTCCACTTTCTCTTGATATCTGCTCCACCTCTGCCTCCTATATCTTGTTCCCTCTTTAGCTCTGTGCTCCAGTCTCTTATTTCTATCTTGCATGTCTGTCTGCTCTGCCAGCTCAGCTCTCTCACATCAGGCATCCCACAATCCACTGCTCTCTGACCTCAACCATGCAGCACAGGCACAGAGATTTATGCACACGTCTAAAGTGTTGTTTTGTAATTGTTGTTGTTGTTTGTAACAACTTATAATCACAGTCCTTCCCCAGTTCTATGGAAGTTTCTTCCTTTCCGTTCTGTTGTCCAGCTAATCACTCACTGCCATCTCAAAATGAACACTTAAGACCGAGACATGACAGATGAGGTATTATGAGTCGGAGCGATACCAAAGGAAGGGTTTGCATAGACGTGTCTCACAAAGAAAAAAGATCACTTGGTGGGAAGACCATATCCTGGAAGTCCATTTTGAGCTCAGGACTGAAGCAGCTGCTGTGGCTTCTCAACCAAAGGAATGATGAAGTTTAAAGAGAGAGAGAAAGAGAATCCTCCAAAAGCATCGCCTCATCCCGGCCAAGCAGGGGCTACAGGGCCTGACGTCTGCAACAATGCCAAGAGGAGATGATAGGCCGCAGTAAAACCAGTCCGAAGCATCTAATTTAGGAGCCCTGCATGGCTCACAAAATACCGAGAGGGAAAAGAGAATAGCTCCCCGGCCCGACATGGAAATTGTCTGGGGGGAGTCGGAGCCAGTTAAAACAAACATGAAAATAATTGACACTGCCTGGCTGGAAGACAGCTATGACTGGTGTTTGCGCTGTAACTGTGAAAGTGCTTTAGTGGCACTGCAGCTGGCCGCCATATCTTCCTGTCAGGGATGACGCTGCAGTGTCTGCTGACTGTGCTATCAGGAAGCCAACAGTCTCTCTCCATGTGCTAAAAGCCTTGAAGCCACCAGGCCAATTAGCGAACACCGTTTGAGGAATGGGAGGATGTTACCTCTGCCCCGTGTGTTATGGTCTCCACTTCCTGTTTGCTTTCCTTCATTCTCCTCACTCAGGGACATCTGCGGAAGCCATTAAGTGTAGCCTTGCTACCACCGAGTATGAGTAATAAATACACACCAGAGGTAACACAAGAAGTTCAGGTTTCTCTCTTTCTCTCGATTATAAAAGCCTCTTCTCATGCTTTGCCCACTACAGCTCGCTGTTCCTGCTCACCTGTGGTCCAAACTGGCAGAGAGGTCCGGGAGGAGAGTGATAGGAAGGAAGATGAGACAAAAAAGTGGTAGGCTGGGCCAAACCACGAAGACCAGAGGTCCACTGGGAATGATAGGAAGTGAGAGCTCTTAACAAGTCAGCCAAAAGGGGTTATAGTGGGATTCCCAGTAAGACTTTCTGAAGGGAAGGGTCAGCTCCCAGAGGTCAGCACTGAAAATATGACTGGAGCACACTTTTTTAGGCTGCAAAAATCACTGCTGAAACTCTGTATTGGGGACAGTGATAGAAACGAGTATTTACATTTTCAATACTCGATTCCCTTTATGTTGATTGGCCAACACTCTGAAGTTAAAAAGCCGTCAAACTCGAGGAATGCTTGCAGTCATAACAGTTTTCCACATACAAATAATGAATCTCGAAATCACATTTCTAAACCCCAAATCAAGCAAACATGAAGTCTCAACCTCAACAAGCAAAATTGCGTACTTTACTTTGTGCCCCTTAGCTTACTTCCCTCCAGCAACTCTTGAACCCAAAGCTCCGATTGCTCCAATAAGCTTGTGCTAAAATATGAGGCCCAGTTTCCAGCTGTCAGTTAAATTCACTGTTACAATGCCATAGCAAACCTCAGCTATTATAAACAAAGCTACACGTGCACCATACTGTCACTATAAATCCTTTCGTTTCAGTCTATTGGATTACCTTAAAAGTAACTCATCAGTCTTTGAGACGCAAGTAAGGTCTGCTCAGCCTGTTAGCATCCAGCAGATAGCCCCGATTTGAGACAGATGAAAATAGAAATGGGAGTCACATTCCTTCCTTGTGTTTTTAATATGATAATTGAGAGTCTAATTGCAGCTCGGTGCCAGAGAGCACTGGCCTGCTTCTTATTTACTCTTAGTGTATCTAATCAGCTTCCTGCAAGCCTGCTCTATCTGAGAGCTATCGCTGAACAGCGGGCTGGTTAACCGTTGGCTCCGTGCACCACATCCAGACAGATTAGATTTATGCTCGCTCCCTGTACAG
>VUQR01011569.1:0-13344 GCA_015108515.1 Hemichromis elongatus
CAACAATCAATATATATATATATATATATATATATATATAGTTACTTGTAGCATATTTGTAAGTGATTAAGCATACTATTAAAAACTCCACTGCTTTTATAAGAGGCTGTCAAATGATCGTAATCCTCCACAGGGTCCCCGTACCTGGGATGGAAACACACATTCCTGTCCTGTTTCTGGATCTCAGCGGTATGTTGTTCTCTTAAACTTTGTTCCACTTCAAATTTGGTTAAAAATCACCTGTGCTTGTAGCAACCAGTGAAGCTCCTCACTGTGTGTGTGTGTGCGTCTGTGTGTGTTTTCCTTCCAGCTGATGATTTCCAGTCCAGTCTGTCGGCCCCGCTGGCTGGAGGACAGGATGCACTACTCAGTGAGGAAGATGAAGACGACTTCTTTGATCTCCATATTGTTAAACACTATGATCCAGAGGTGAGGAGGCTGTAAAATTACTTTCCCTCAGGTTTCTTCTTCCTGTTTTAGAGAGCATAAAACTACTAGATGCAAATGGAGGCAAATCTTGAGCCGGGCCTTGTTTTTTTAAAATGTGTTCCAGGTGAAGGCCGAGGCGTCCTGGGACTCAACAGTCCACGAGTGCTCTCAGCTGAGTCGCGTGGCGCCCGCTGACCAGAGGGTGTACCTGACAGTCCGCACGGTGGTGCAGCTGAGCCATCCGGCCCGCATGCAGCTGTTCCTCAGGAAACGCATCTGTGTCAGTGTTACTGGAAAGCAGGTGTGTGTGTGAGTAGCCTAGATGGTGTGATGGGTATCCTTCACAGCCTCCAGCTGAGAGGAGATCAGCTGATGTGTTGTTGTGTGACTGTGCTGCAGGGTTTTGCCCAGAGCCTGCTGAAGAGAATGTCTCAGCGGAGCACCGTCACCAGCTGTGGGATCACCTTTGAAATAGTTTCTAACATCCCAGGAGTAAGTACCAGGACAACATGTTAGTGTCTGTGTTAGTGTTCAGAAAGGAAGTAAAAGAGATTTTGAAACCAGCAACCATGAATAAGAAAAAATCATGTCCACAAATTAAAACAGTTATAAATGATTACAACATCTGTGTAGGAACAGCTGGGAGCCAGATGCAAAGCTGTCAGACACTGCCAGAGCTCTTCAAATATCAGTGACCTTGCGTCTCACTTTAGACTTTCATTCTGTGAGGAAAGGAGGACGACAGAGGACCAGTGGATGATGTCGTGGAGTGGTCTGGGAGAAATCACCTGGTGGTGTGATGGAGATCGGCTTCAGGTGGAAAAGAACGGCTGTACGATGCGTTTCTATCTTGGGGAGAGGATGTTGCTGAGGAGTACAGGTAATCGAGCGTTCACATGGACAACAGGCTGAACCAGAGGGGGATGAGCAGGCTCTGTTCCCTAAGGAACCTAAGATCTAAAGTGTTGGAGAGTTTACGATCAGGAAGTCTGAATCTGTGCCTGGCTGTAAACTGGATACCTCTGAAGCTGTGGGAGAGAGGAGGGCACAGAACAAACTGTTATCCATCACGCATAATCCTGTCATCACTTCTAGGGTTTCAAAACACTTCACTTTTGATATCGCATTAAGGCCACATCACAAGACAGGGAATCCTGCTTCTGTGAAACCACCAGTGTTAAACTCAAAGATAGAAGCTGTGGATATCATGTACAGTAACCAGATGTTTCTTAACTGAGCTGATGATTGGTAGATCCTTCATGAAGTTTCACAAATTAAACTCTTTCTCTGAATATCCTCCTGTTGCTTCTTGTAGCTTCCCTCAAACGCTGATTCAGTTTACTTTCACCCTCATCTTTGTTGGAACAATCAAAATGTTTCATTCAGTACTAGTGAAGGGACCTCTCAGTGACTCAGTGCTGTCCTTTGACCACACAGTTAATGTTTTGGTCTTTGGGCTGCAGCTCTTTAAGACTGTCTTGTTGGTCTTAAGTAGAAAGGATTGTGAACAGAACTTCCCAAAAGACGTCTTGATTTTGCTGCATTAATCTGTATTTATAAATAGCAGCTATTCTGGGACTTTTCCATACTTCCATTTTCATATTTGGAAAGAATAGGCAGAGAAAGAAGAGAATTTTGAAGAAAAAGTATGAAATGGAGGAGCTAGGTTAGATAAAAGGTTTGCAAAGCTACTTGCAGAGGTACTCTTTATTTTCTTCTCTTGAAAATATTGACAAAGCTAGCAAGCATTGTGCTGAAAGATGCTTAAACTCTATTTTTCCTTCTCTAAAGTTTGCTTTAAAAAATAAAATAAAAAATCAGGTCTTTTACTAGGACATCGTTGTAAAAGAGATTTTCTAATCTCAATGTATATTTTTCCTGGTTGAATAAAAAAAATGAAGCTGTACCACTGTTTGACACACACACACACACACACACACGTAGAGTAGAATGGGATTTATTATCACTTATAAAAAGTAGATTTTTGCTTCTCATCAACAATATCTTTAAATAAACATTCGAGCCATCAACTTGATCATTTTAAATGCATATGTAAAAAAAAAAAAAACATCCTCACTGGCTGCACAAAAACTAACACGACATTAAAACAAACAAAATCCCTCGAGTATCCTCTCCAAAAATCAACAAACTCCAGCACATACAGGGAAAGTCACTAGTAAAGAAGTCCTCAAACACCCTCACGTGAAACATTTCCAATGCATATTCCTGCATTTGCTTGACAGGATGAGAAAATATAGATTTAGAACTGTTGCAAAGTTTCAGCAGTAGCAGTTTTGAGGAGTGCAATTATTTTTAACAGATTCACACATTCAGACGCCAGAATAATCCCCTTTAACAGGTATTCCTACAGAGTGCTGTGGTACATGCCCCAGGCATTTTTCCAAAGGCTTTATTCAAAGCATTTCAAGGCACAAGAATAATACGCCATCATATAGTCATACATTACAAAATACACACATCTGGATGTCTAGTCTTATATTTGTTTATCTTTTGAACTGCACAAAGGTGAAAAGAAAGAAATTGGCCAACCAGTTTGACGATCTACTCGTGCCAAACACGCTTGTCCCCCAAAGTCTAATTCATTGGTGTGATCACTGCCTGCTGTACCTCAGTGTGGCTGGGTTTGGTTAGAGTCAGGCACTTAGGTAGTGTGATTGGGAAGCATGCTTTGACTCAGTTAGCAATCAGCGGTTTGGCAATTAAATGACAGGAAAAAAACTGTATAACTGTACAAACGATGAACCTAATATTTGTTTTGCACAGTACAAGGAAATGGTGCCTCCTGTGAATCCATCTGTAGCGTACTTCATGTGTACTCTTGCTTCTTTAAACGACATATACAAATCAGTGCTTTGATTGCAATTTAATTTAATGTCTTTTGAATAAATACATTTATAAAAGGTTAGCATGCAAGTATCTAAAAACATTCACATTTTCAGATAAAACATTCAATGTCTGCCAAATATGTCACACAGGAATGGAGTAAAAACCAACAACAACAGAAAACAAAACCATCTGATGGGTTTCCTCTCCAGACAGAAGGGCATGGAGTGACTCCTCCAAACTTACTGTACCAGATACCACTGTGGCAATCATGTCCTGGTATGGACAGTGATTTGCTGGTGATGCCCAGCAATGAGCCATTTAAGTGTTCCATGACTTGCGGTTCTCTCCCCTGCTGCGACCGGTTGATCCGGTTCCGCCATCACCTTTGGCCAGAGCTGTAAGGGCTGCCAGGTTTGGGCTGGACCCGGACAGGTTGGCACTACGGCGTTTTTGTTGCTGCTGTTGCTGTTGGCGATGGCGTTTGGCACCGCCACGGGTTACTCTGTCAGGTCTGACCAACACCCCATAACCAGGGTTGCAGTGGAAGTAGTGCTTACCAGCCACTGACCCATCGTTCTTTCCTGAAAGAACGAGGAAAAATATCAAAATAAACAAATTTAAAAAATGCAATAAAAAGGTTTTAATTGGCAGTGCACACATTTTCATGATTAGTACAAGATGTTAGGTCTAATCTAAACCTACCTGCTGGTACTTCAAGTTCCACTCCAACCCAAGTACCCTCTGCAAAATCTGTGGGTCCCAAATATCGCACTGTGCCACTCTTATTAGCCCCCACGCTCACAAACTCCCCCTCTTTCAACCACTCGGGAAGAACAGCAGAAGCAGCCGTATCTCCCTCCTCTGTGTCAGAGATGATTTCCAGATTTTCCATTGGCACTGAAAGGTTAGGTCTTGTCCCACAACTTGAAGCTTTGTCCACCAGAGTGGGTTTATCCTCCTCTTCACTCAGAATCTGCAGAAATGACTTGAGGTCTGAAGACTTCACTTTCTGGATCTTGAAGGGGTTAGCTACTGAGGAAGCTGATTTGGTAGAAGAAACGGGGCCTTTGGCAGGTTTGACAGAAGCTACTGGCTGCTGAACCTCACTGGTGGCTGAGCGTGAGGGTGGGAAGGAGGCCCCATTTGTTTCTGGAACATCAGAAGGTGATCGTTCCTTGGATGAAGCTTGAGCACCTGGGTCTACAGGTGGTCCTGGATTAGGATCTGAGGCTTCAGACGAGGCTGGGATCAGGCTTGGAGAAGGATCTTGAATAAAGTCCGAAACTGTCTGATCTTGTATGGGCTGCTGGGGCTGTGGGGCGGTTAATTCCAAATGCCTCTCTCCTTCTTGGGCAGATGGTTGTGTTTCATTAGAAAATGCCAGTTCACATTCTACTTTATTTGTGGCAACCACCTTGAGATCTTCTTTTGAAGGAGTCTTTGGTTCACTGTGGTCTACATGCCATACTTCCGTCTGTTTGGTCTTGGTTTTTTGTGCCACCTCTGACTCTGAATGAGCTAGTTGTTCTGCTCCATTGTGGGCAGTTGTCGAGTCCAGTTTTTGTTCGGTTTGGTCTAGCGATTCTGCTCCTGGATCAGATTTTTCTTCCCCCTTTAACTGGTCTGATAGTAACCGACTTGGTTCTTGTTGACTTGGTGTAAGATCTGGTTTAGATAGTTCCTGGTCCATACTCCCTGTGTCTGCTTTCTGATTCAAACTCAGTAATTCCTGAGGCCCTGATTGGTCTAAAAGAAGAGACTCGTGAGTATCTGATTGAGTGGTGTGAGAGAAAGGAGAGAACTTCTGTGTCATAACATTTTCCTCTTCATCTTCATCTAGGACCGCTTCACAGCCGTCTCTGCTACCATATGATGAAGGCAAGTCCCAGCTCAGTGTGTAGACTTCTGACAGCGTTACTGTAGAAATGCTGGTTGACATATATCCGCTGGAAGCCTCGCTCACTGGGCTGGCGGTGGAATCTTCAGTTTCTGGGATGATTGGAGGTGGAAGAGGCACAGATCTGGGAATTTCTGTTTCTGTTTCCTCAATGGGGACCTGGGGGCAAAGCATTGAAACGTGGTCTTAGTGAGCTGAAGAGCAGCAAAGAAACTAGATCTCTTTAAAATTTGCCAGTTTCTAAAGCTGGAATTACCACAAATTCATTTTGAATTTCTGAATACAATCAGACATTACATAAGATAAGGCTATAGCCCCCCTAATGTCAGCTACTGGTTAGTCAAGCCTCAGGCTGAGATTACTTTTGGCCATCTCTGAGGATCTGACTGAAAATTGTCAATCACAAGGCTGGCCTGCCCGAAATTAAAATTAGATTCACTTTTTAAACATGGAAGCTACACCATATAGTCTTTGTACTTGTACTTGGATTCAGTTGGATAATTGGGGCAGCAGAAATATTTAACTAACAATGACCTAACCACTTTTTACAGCATTTTGCCATGTGATAGCACAGCAGATGTAACTGGTATTAAAAATGAATGTATTCCATATAATTACAGATTCCTGTTACTCTGCACAAGATGATCGGGTGAACTTGTCATGTTTTCAAAGTAATACAAATGTCTAAAAATGTTAAAACAGTGCTGTGAGAAGGAGAGTAGGCTGGTTATAATTTAATTTAATGCAGTTTTTGTACCATGGCATTTACAGGACAGGTGATGAAGAACGAGATTTTACTGATACAGATGGCTTACTGAATACACTCCACTCCTATTACTGATTTTTGATCAGTTTGGAAAAATAGAACTACACAAGGTGTTAAAAAAGTAGAATATTGCAGCTCACAGATAAACGCAGTATAACACCATTCGGGGCCGGAGGACTTACCGTCTGCTGCTGTTTGCTCATGCCCTCTTCAACGCTGGCTGACTGCACAACGATGCGTGGCAGAATCTGCAACAGGGTTGGAATTAAAAAAAGCAAAGTTAACGTGATTTCAGATAAAACATCTCAAAGCTGCTAATTAGCACTGACGGCTTTCCAAGCTGATTTCAAGATGCAATCAGGGGCCAATCAGCTCTGTCCGCTTCAAACCGGAAGATTAAACATTAATAGAAGTCTGTGGATTTCCAAACCTGTTCATTATACACTCCATTATCTGGTGATTAGCTGCTGTGGGAAGCATCAAAGTGACAGGAGGACAGAAACGAGCACATGACAGAAAATTTAATCTGTGATTTTACAATAAAACAGTGTTGGCTGAACATCGACCTGCTATGCTGTCTTGAAGACTTAAGAAGTACTAAACTGGTAGAACTAATTAGGTCAGCTGACCATCTGCTGCAGTAGAAGATTATTGATAAGTATAAAAGATGTGCAGATTTGCATGTTCATGTGATAAAAAGAAATCAGATATGGCGTTTCAAGAGGTTGATACGAGATGCAGACAGCGCAATAAAAACATTGGTTCATTACACTCATAATCATCACAAACTAGTAAAACAATCAGTGTAATTACACCTAAATTATAATTGCACCCATCATCATTTATCCCTGCTCAGTATTCAAGTCATTGCTTAAAAACTCAATATGATCCGTCAACTGATTAAGCAGTAAGAAAACAAAACAAAAAACCCATCTCTATGTTTAAAAGATGTGCGATTGTGTGCTTAGCAGACACAGTCAGAGGATTTTTAATCAAGATGACAGAATTCATGCACCCATCTCGCTTCATCAGAAATGAAGCTGCTCGATTTTGGAGCTTTGACCGAGAGCAGATCGACGACCTACGTGGACCGCAGGGCTAACGTCAGAAAGTAGGTCAAACAGGTCTATCCTACCCCTTGCTTGCTCGGGAAAGTAACCCTGCAGGTCAAGACAACACATCAGGTGCACAGGAATGGCTCCCTCCTTTGCAGTTAATACAGACAGATGCTTATTGAGCTTTGATTTCATTAAGGAGTAGAGCAATCGCTCTGTGTCTGTTCTCGACAGCCATTCATCTGAAGCACTCCAAGCTCAGTAGGCGCACTGCCGAGGATCTGAGTATATGTAGTGTTTGGTTCAGGTTGCTGTTGCTGGAATCTTTACCTGCTGTGAAGCAATCAGTGAGAGGAGCTAATCACCGGTTACTAGTAATCACTGTCTAAAGGTAAATATACCAAAGTCACAGTTCGGTCATTACTGTGGGCTATGTGAGCTCACACTCCTCTGTGGAAATAAATCTGCACCAGCTTTGGCGTTCACCTTTGCTGATGGTAGGCATTTTTCCGCAGCTGGCTTTACTGCATATCATTTGTGGGAGTTTTTAATTTAACACTGCCTAATTTGCATGAATTCATTGCTGAAAGCTGTGAGTCAAAGTTTTGTCCTGGAGCTCTTCATCCGGTCGTCACCCTGAGCGTTTGAGGCCGGGGTGATTTATTCTCACTGCCTGTACTGCACGATGGACATAAATGCTTTTTATAGGGTTTCAGTTTTTTAGCCACATTTCTACACACAGCACAGCAGTGCAAACAGCAGCTTGTGTATTTCACTTCTCTTTTGTCGTTGCTGTTGTCGTCTTTAACTTCCCTCTATTATCAAATGTTTTTACTACCATTTTCCAACTGCACTCCCTCTGAGACAGTTTTATCTGGAGAGTGTAGACTTCCTGAATTACTGGTACAAACTGGCTATTTCTTTGTTTATAGATTACAACATTTGCAGTAGATGATTCAAACTTTCCATTTGCAGCGGTTCAGCATTTCAGTAGTCGGTGCTGGAAGTGCCAAGTGGTCGAAAACTGAGCAGAAATTTTACTGACAACCATCATTTTAGCCAACAGTAATTGATCATCTATGTCTGCACTAGCATGTAAGACAAATTACTTCATTTCTTTTACATGTAAAGAAATCTTGTGAAAGTGAGTTATAGTTAAGACTTCGCAGAAATAATTTAAGAAATTAGTTTTGTCGATTTTATAGCATCAGTCAATTCAGGGTTTTTGCTTTCAACTCCAAGTCGAGCATCAAAAGTTCAAATTAAAGCAATGATACATAGCAGTAACTAAACTAAATGACAACTCTGCAATTCATTTATAGCCCCAGACATATTCTTATGAGCTATGATCATTGAACCAATTAGCCTTTGGCAGCCTGCTATTATTTGCGTCACTCTGAGCTTTTGTTTTGCGTTGACCGCTGTAAACACTGGTGGCAGGAAGATGCTAATTACAGCAATATTCTCAAACAACAAGCACCAACGAGGCCTGCCGGGCTTCCTTTCCAACGGAACATCACAGAACATTATTCCTCTGATTAGCCCTTGAGCTGTGGAGAGTAGCTAATCAGCCAAATGAGACGCTGTAGTGTTTGGCTGCTATGAAAAAGCTGCATGATTGCAGAAGAGCAGATGTTGAGCAGGTTGAAGGAGCAATATGTCAGGATGACAAAGTTCACCAGCTCTTAATTAACCCTGGTCTGCGCACAGTGAGCTCTTGAAGCAGTGTGGGCTGTTGGCAGAATCTCTGATGTGCTCACAAATACCAGTCAATCGGGAGACTGCCTTTGTGCTGTATGTGCCAATAATTTCAGCTCAGTAATTCAACCTTGTTCCGACTCAGAAGGCTGAAGTACTTAAAAGTTATTGACTGAAAATAAAAGCCTGTTTATTAATGCTAATGAAGAACAAAAGGCTTCCTTCTCCTGCTTCCTTGAGTCACTACAGTGCATTGCTTTGATTTGCCAGTTTCTAGCTAGCTTTTAAGCAAAGCCTATCCATAAACTGCACATCACACCTGGTCACCTGGTAATTAGTGCTAACATATTGAGTAATACAAGGATTTCACTAATTAAAAAAAGAAAAGAAAAAAAAACACATTTGCAGTACAGGTACACCTCAATACATCTTTTGTGACATAATTGCTTTACAATGTTCCAAAAAGCATGAAGTCTAGTGTAGTGACTTAATTAGGTGGGTGAGGTCAAGCCAAAGAGATTACATAATGATAATTACACAGCTATTACAGAATTCTGACTATGGCAGAATTCTGAAATCCAAAAAATGATAGCTTTCCCAGCCATTTCCACAACAGAGACATGTTAGCCAGCTGCCTGAACGATTTCGGGACCATTTCAGCTGCGTGAGCAAGTGGCTCCCCTCTATCGGGCTGTAAACACGTTTGCTTCTGCAGTAATGTTGGGTACTTTAATATAGAAGTCAGCTGGGATTTATTCGGTTTTGTAGACCAAATTACTCGTAGTGCTATACTGTCAAAAAGAACACTCAAGGAGTTTTATAAACCATAAAAAGCCTTTATTTACAATATGCTTTTTCTCTGTTGATGAGTAGATGGCGTATTTAGATTCAGGTAGCAGTGATGCATAAAAACCCCTGATAAGGATGCAAGCTGAAAAGCTTGCAGACTTTAATGCAAAGCACAATAAACAAACTGAATGAGCCTACCTGCTGATGGACAGCTGTCTTGTCTCTGTCGTCTTTCCCACCAGGAAGCAGTGACTTCAGCAGCCTGGGTACGGCCAACACTACAGGGAGATAAGAAGCAGTAAAGCTTGAATGCTCTGATAGAAGAAAGAAGAGGTTGCAAGAGCCACAGATGGAGAGGGGGGGGAGGGGCGACAGCAAGGGCCAGAGGAGAAGATTACAAGATGTTAGTTGTTTTTTTAAATAGTTGTACCCGTCTCTGTGTTCAGATTCTGGGACAAGGAGCTGGGAAGTGTGCGTCTGGAAGGAGGAGGCAACACAGAAAGGTCCTGATGGCTGTCCCAGGCCTGCAGACACAGGAGAAGATGACAGAAGAGCACTTCAGTCTTTTGTAACAGCAAAATCCACTGGCTAGCACACGGAGTTGCAACACAGCTCCATCCATTTATTCATTACATTAAGCTAACTTTTCCATCTATTAATCCATTGAGTTTTAGGAATTCCATCCATTTTTAATACCATTATTTTTATTACCATTTATCTACAGTGTTTAAGTAATTCACTGAAGTTAAATAGATTACTTTTATAACCTTAATAACGGTATGTATTACATGGGGTTGGTTTAAATTTTTTTTTAAAAAAGATTGATTTCCCAATTTGAATCGTTTTTAGTTTGAATAAAGCAATATTGAGTTTTAAAATCCTGAATCGATTTCTAAATATAAATGTATTTTGCCAGAAATGTTAGAATCCTCAGTTTAAAACGCAAAACTATTTCAACAACCACCAAACAGCTAAAACAGCAAATGACAGCAGATATGTACTGATAAATGATCAGAATTATATTTCTGACCGAGTCAGAATTGAATCGAAATCAAATCAGTTATAGAAATCAGGGACGATACCCAGCCCTAGTATTAATGTACATACTGGTGTTGTCAGGGCAATCAAGGCAACCACTGCTTGTCCATTGAAATCCTGTTCATGGCTCGAGCTTGGCAAGTTTAAGCTCCAACATTGTCCTGATGATTTTCTTTTGAGCACCTTTTTCTTTTTTTTTTTAATTTAAAAGGGTTTTGTATCAAAGGAGCCAGACTTTCTTGCAATTTTTTTTAAAAAGTGGTCTTGAGCCATAGTTCTCTAGGCTTGCTAAAGGACCTAAAGGAATAAAGGATTTATTTATTTTTACACTTTACAGGCGACAGAAAATATGTTTTTTCCCTGTTGAATTTAACGGGCACAGTCACACATTTTCGGCTGTGTAAAAGTTTGAGTAAATTTTGTATATTTTGGTCATTTTAAACACGATAAGGATCATTTTCAGGATATCCTCTTTTGTTAACTGTATTATTAAAGGCTCTGACACATGTCTCAGTGCATCTTCGTGACCCATCAGATTTCATCTCGAAAATGTTTCTGTATTGCTGCAGTATAAATCCAGACATGCAAATTAGTAGTAGTATTGTTAGTATTGATAGAATAATTAATTAATTAATTAGCAAAGAGAAGTCTAGTTGGCTTAAGTGTCTCACCTTGAAGTCTTTGAGCTTAAGCGTGGAGGAGCCAAGATCCAGACTGCTGACTGACAGCTGGGTGAAAGGTCAGTCGGGTAAGTGGTTAGAGGTTAGTGAGGCAGATTTATAGCAAGACCGGTTATTGACAAACACAACCAAAAAAGAATACCCAGAATATAAAACCCCCAGGTGAGTTGGTCCCTGCTGCCAATAGCAGAATAAAGAGATTTCATCTGAACCAGTAACAAAAGCAACACCGAATAATAACATAATAATGTGAGCCCTCTTACTTGGTCGATGTTTGGAGAGCTCAGGCACCGTCTAGCAGCTTTTCCTCTGCCAGCCAGCTGTTCCCTTACAGCCACCTCCTACACACACACACAAACACACTATTTCTGCTGATTGTTTCATTAGTGGACACAGCATCACTGAATGTTTCCACTGGGGAGACACTGCTTTGTGTTAATGATTAATCAACTCATTTTCTTTTTTTGCAAGGATGCAGGGAAATGTTGGATTTTAATTGAGCCAATGACCAATAACAATATTAATGTTTTAATACGTGAAGCTTCATATGAAAATCTGATTTACATCTCAGGTGAACTACATTTGCAGACCTGTCTAAGCCTGTCCAAAGTGAGGATGTTCTCCACAGCCAGGACACTGCGGAGGTATTTTTCTATGGCTGCCTCGCTGTCAGCTGACTGGTCATCCTCTGCGCTGGCAGCCAGCCTGGCCAGCATCTCCCTATCCTCTGGACCGTGAATGTCCTGTGAGAGCAGGGATTGATACAGTAAGAGGAGGAAGCGTCATTCACCCTGTTGGGATCTGAGGCCAAGCCAAATAACATTTGATCTGTTCACACATAGGACACAAATACCTTTATATTAAAAACATATTGATGTGGTTGAATTATGCAATTTGCACACCTGTGTCAGCATCAACCTCATGCCATGTTCATGTTTACACATTTTAGAACCAACACCATGCTCTTGTATAAGTCTACAAAAATAGTCATGGTAAAATATACAGGCAGCTGCTATTGCTACCCAATTTCAAAATCCGATGTTGCCTTGTTATGAATTTGTCACATTCACGAGACTTTCACAAAACTTGACCTCTGACGCTGAGGTTAAGGTCACAGAGATTTAAACTTGTCAGAGATTTTTAGTAGATGCACCTATAGTATCAATTTAAAAGTACATCGTCTCATTCTCATGTTGGTGAATTTGCAAACTTGTCCTGGTACTTACTCCTGGGATGTTAGAAACTATTTCAAAGGTGATCCCACAGCTGGTGACGGTGCTCCGCTGAGACATTCTCTTCAGCAGGCTCTGGGCAAAACCCTGCAGCACAGTCACACAACAACACATCAGCTGATCTCCTCTCAGCTGGAGGCTGTGAAGGATACCCATCACACCATCTAGGCTACTCACACACACCTGCTTTCCAGTAACACTGACACAGATGCGTTTCCTGAGGAACAGCTGCATGCGGGCCGGATGGCTCAGCTGCACCACCGTGCGGACTGTCAGGTACACCCTCTGGTCAGCGGGCGCCACGCGACTCAGCTGAGAGCACTCGTGGACTGTTGAGTCCCAGGACGCCTCGGCCTTCACCTGGAACACATTTTAAAAAAACAAGGCCCGGCTCAAGATTTGCCTCCATCTGCATCTAGTAGTTTTATGCTCTCTAAAACAGGAAGAAGAAACCTGAGGGAAAGTAATTTTACAGCCTCCTCACCTCTGGATCATAGTGTTTAACAATATGGAGATCAAAGAAGTCGTCTTCATCTTCCTCACTGAGTAGTGCATCCTGTCCTCCAGCCAGCGGGGCCGACAGACTGGACTGGAAATCATCAGCTGGAAGGAAAACACACACAGACGCACACACACACACAGTGAGGAGCTTCACTGGTTGCTACAAGCACAGGTGATTTTTAACCAAATTTGAAGTGGAACAAAGTTTAAGAGAACAACATACCGCTGAGATCCAGAAACAGGACAGGAATGTGTGTTTCCATCCCAGGTACGGGGACCCTGTGGAGGATTACGATCATTTGACAGCCTCTTATAAAAGCAGTGGAGTTTTTAATAGTATGCTTAATCACTTACAAATATGCTACAAGTAACTATATATATATATATATATATATATATATATTGATTGTTG
>VUQR01011571.1:0-19601 GCA_015108515.1 Hemichromis elongatus
TTCGGCTCCACTTATTTATGTGAGTTAGTCTTTTCCTACATGAAGATCCAAATACCGTTCCACCATGACTGATGAACATTTGGAAATGTGCTTGAGGCTGGCTGTCAGCAGCTACTGTCTGGACTACATCAACATACATTGTACATACAAAGAATCCTTAATACATTTAAAAATAATTATATGTTTTGCATTTTTGTAGTGGGTAGATCATTTTGACTTGGTTGTTTTATAAGTAGCTCACATGCTGAAAAAGTGTGAGCACCCCTGCTGTAAACAGACCAAACTTCAGTCAGGAGAACAACTGTGATAGTCCATCCACAATACAAGGTTAGTCATTAATATAAGATAACCTTTATTAGCCCCACATGTGGGAACTTTGTTTTGTTACAGCAGAAAGTGGACAGTGCAAAGTAACAACAAAAATTATAAGGTGTGTAATGTGCCTTATGTATGAAAACAGACCCGTTCATCGACAGTGTGCCTTGTAATCTGGTGCGCCTTATGATCCGAAAAATACTGTAATATAATACATTTTACTTGATAGCTGAATGAATTCTGATTTTTGATTACTCTGTCCTGGGACTAGTGGTCAGCAGGGAAAAATATAAAATTTGTGAAATCACCACTTATTAATTCACACTCCTGTGATAGCGAATCACTTTGTATTTAATACTATGTGTATTTATCTGAAGAAGATAATAAAAAAAACAAGAAGACAAAAAAATCAAAAGAAAGAACAGGAAGTTGTACTGGTATGTCAGCTGGGTCACCATTCCAACTCATGTTTCCGCTGAGGATCTGCTGTTTTCCTGCTTGGGTCCTGCGTTTTCCTTTGTCCACCCTGGTTCCTCACCTGTTTGTCCCACCTGCAATCCATCACTGCAATCAATGAGGCAATACTTGCAATCAGCTCACTCCTCCACCCCTCGCCAGTCCTTTAGCTACCTCATGGTTATATTCACCTTGATCTCCAGTTCACTCGTCAAGATTCCAATTTAACTCACCTGCGGCACAATCATGTGGATGCTGGTCGCTACTGTAAGATTTACCGCACAACCCTGCAACCCTTTTCCCTCAGAAACAAAACTACTCACTGCTCTCACCTGCCTGCCCTCCTGCCTGCCATCTTTCCTCTGGATAACTGGAAACATAAGATTGGAACCTCACCAATTCACACACCTTTTGGACGGAGCCTTTCCACCTCCAAGTAAGCCTGTAACCAAAGAATTAATCTTATCTCCAGTTAACTGCTTTTCTCTCTCTAGAGCTAAGCACCCTCTCCCTCTGTTTCGAGGCTTCACATCTGAGACTTCCGCTGCATCCCCACCTCCCACTATGTCATATCTCTGTGCACAATAAAGTCTGTTAAATCTTATCGTTGTGTCCTTTGAGTCTGCTTTTGGGTCCACTCCCATGTACTGGCCCTCGGTCCCCCTTGACACTTCAGCCCACTTTATTTGCTGAATTTCATCCTCTAAACAGAAATTTTCAAATTGCAAAAGTGTGTGTTCATTTGTTTAAGTGTTTGCCATCTGGAAACTGATCTGAGCTTGCCAGAGTTAACAAAGCTGAAATATGCACTCCCTCCGCAATGGCTCACGCACATATGGACTAAGGCCTAGTAATTAATCAAATTATATATTCACTTGTAGTTTTTGCTTTAGCTGATTATGAAAAGAAAATAATTTAGATAACACATTATTGTGCTGTCCTGCAAAAACACTTTAATTTTTGTTTATGTTATAGCGCAGTCTTTTTCTTTACGGAGGTGCGATTTTGCTTGTTTCTAGTATCCAAAACTTGACAGATAGATGACACAAAGGGCCTTGGGTCAAAATGATCATCCTGAAGAAATAAAGTGGTAGCAAGGTTTCCATAAATGAGGCTGAAGGGGCTCAGTTCAGCATGACTCTCTCTCTGGCTTCAGTGCAAGTTTGAAATTGTGTGCATGTTTGTTGCCACCTACAATTTTTTTTCTTTAAATTTAAAGTTCAAGCCGCTTCTTAGTTGAAAAAGTAGCATTGTGATCGTTAGTAATGAGCATGTAGTGTACAGTGCTTTAATTGCCAAAAAGACAGCGAAAAAATTTACCCTCCACAAACCTTCATAAAACTAATGGGAGTGGCGTATTCCTATAATAAATCTGCCATGTCTTGTCATTCATTCAGTATAAGCGACCCTTTTAATATTGCGACTGTTAAGTAAGTGAAAAATAGGCTGGACGACACACTCTATACATGTCGTATGACTGAACAATGAACAAACATTTAATTACATAAATTGTTCCTTCACACTCATGTTGGTGGTTGGTCCGTGTAGTGCCTGTCACTTGTTATCAGTAGATTCATAACAGAATGGTGGTACCTTATAAATATGCCATGATGAGTGCGACAAATCAGCTCTTGCCTCAGATTTATGCCCTTAATAACTCTATTTGGCAGAACGCTGACACCTGCTCTGCCAGACAAAATGGAACTAAATATTTCAATCAGTGACATAGCACGAACAACTCTTTCTTTTCCCCTTGTTTCATCTTTGACTTTCTCACAGTGTTTCTTGCTGCATCTCTCTTCTTGCCCTTTGTATCAGTATCTTCTCCTCTGAGTGTCTCTTTCTGTTGCCCTTTTTTTTTTATTTAAGAGTGGGAATCATCTGGCAGATCTCTTTTAGGTTTTATTTTATGGGCCATGACATGAGCTATGAATGAGAAACAACGAGAAAGACCTGAGAACATTAATCACAGAGCAACATATGGTAATAGACGGTTATCAATTCCCTCACACTCTGTGATTAAGAGAAGAGAGGGAGAGAAGGAGATGAGAAAGAAGGAAGAACAATAAGGGACTGAATGTGGAGAAGAAGAAAGTCAAGAGATGCCGTAAAAGAAAATGAAGAATGTAAGTAAGGACAATGTGAGCTAGTAAGGGGGTTGGATGAAAGAGACCAAAAAAAAAATGTCCCTTACTACTTTTTACTACTTAACTTTTCTATCTGTTAGTGTGATAGCTCCATGTAAAGAAATATTGGATGTGAAAGAACAAGTCTGGTTTAAGGGTATAATTTACGTGTAGGTGTTAAATAGAGGCGGTAGGTGTTAAATGGTATAACATTCACGGTGTGGAAGACGACAGACCAGACAGCCAGACTAGAAGAAGCACTGGTAAAACAAAGGGTGAGAGTTTCTAAAGGTCAAACACTCCAGTGGGTAGACAACTGCCCTCTGGTTATGGAATTTTAACCAGGGAAAACAGGATGTTAAAGATCTCACCATGTTCTTCGTCGAGTGTCTTTTGTTAGCAACAAATTGTGGTTGTGGTTAAAGTAGGTCCCTTATGTAAATAATTAACTTACTATCTGGTAAAGGCACTAGAATACAACTTTTGCACATCTTTGAGACACCATATACTTTGAGAATACGCCAGTACAATTCTAGTAGAACTGGGTATTCTACATAAAATCTTTTGACATTGTTTTGTTGTTTTGTGTGTGTATGTGTGTTTATACATCAAACTTTAAAGCGTTTGTTGTTGGCTAAATGGCAAGAAGCAAATCTGTCAGAGCAAAAACAAATTCAGCTGAAATCTCTGCCTGTCAAAATGGGAGATTGTCTGATGGAGCTGTCATCTGTCCTGTCTGGACAGTTGTCATTACATAAAGTTGTGCACAGACTTAGTTTTGATTGCTCTCTTATATAATATTAATGCAACTCTGTTCTTAAATCACATGCATGAGTAATTTGATCCCATACATGCCTCTACTCTATTCATATGGCCACTTTGGCACACTCTCTCAACTGAACTCTCTCAGGCAAGCTTTCTTGTGGTTTTCAGTAGTCTGTAGGTGTAGTTCTCTTAAAGGACATACTAAAGCACTTCCTCAGACGCTGGCTGCCTTTTGTTTGCTGATCTCATACCATTTCAATAATGTTGAGGTCCGCGCCGTGGGGATCCCAATCCATGAATCATATTGTTCCAGTGTGTTTTTTTTGTTGTTTTTTTTATTTGGTATGCTTTCACCACATTGTCAATGTATTTGGGATAATGCTGAAAGTGAATCCATTCCTAGATGGAAAATTTTCAGCATTCTTTTTTTTTGTCCAGACAAGTGACAAGAGTTGACAAAGAAATATTTTCTTCACTTAAAAATACAGAGGAAAAAGTCAAAGTATTACTAAACTCAAAATGTCCTTAAAAGTATGAAGTATGAATGTATAAAAATAAAAAGTAGGTCTTTAGGGAGCATTTCTACCTGCTAATTTTTAATTAAATAAATCTTGTATTATGTCATATTATTGTTGTATTAATACAATAATAAATGAATATTTATGCACAGGTATAAAAACCTTTGTAGCCATTGGTAAACATGTAGCTTCTACATGCGCTACACACGGAGCACAATCGGTGCATAAATCAAAGAAAAATATATTTATTTTTGTTGTTGCACATAGTAAAAATAGGAGACGTTGCCTCCACACCTAAAAAGGCAGAAAACAGAAATAATGTGACCTTTTTCACAAGTAGATGTTGGGTGCAGACTTTGGTCAGTTGACTTGTATTTCTGCTACACTAAAATTTACAGTTTTATTGTGGATTCATCCAATAAAATCTAATTAGATGTTACATGCAATATAATTGGCTAATTTCCAACCCCAGTACAAAGCTGGAATTCAGTGAGTGACCCTAATCAGTGTGATCAGCTTAAATTTAAATTAGTCTCTGCTGCCCTTGATGTAAAATAAGTTTGATTTAGACTTTTGTGAAAAAATCTACATTCTAACTTACATAGTATGCAGAAACTCTTTTTATCCCTACACCGCAACCTTCCACATCATTCAAGCCCTTTTGGTACTCATCCATTTGAGGTGTAGTTACGTCTACGTCAGGTTACATAAAAGGTTGCAGTTTAGGGTTCTACTTGCCACATCACAGTTTCTCTGAATAATACATACAGAAAATTTCACCACAGGATTGCAGAATAACCATTTTAGCACTAACTGCCCAGCTTTATTATGCAACATTTGATTAACATAAAATTGACATATGTCAATCTGTTTTACTGGATGTTTTACAATCTGAAAAAAAAACAAAAACATTCCAACTTCAACAAGACATATTGTATCGCATGGTTCTTGTTCATTTATTTTACTGTTCCACGATAACAACAGGTGTGGGATCCTTACTCACATAGATTATATGAAACGTCAAAGCAGGACTTTTCGACTTTTACAGCTTATTATATTTTTATAAGAAACTGAATTCATTCAATGGTTGTAAATAATTATTATTATGGAACTAATGATTATTAAATCATGACTTTCAGAATGACACCATAGTGGGGAAAGTGTTAGGAACATAAAAGAGACCACACCTGCTCACCAGATCAGTTTGGTGCTTTTTATTCTTTAAATCACCAAGTGGCTTTTTAACAAGGTATAAAAGAAGTAAAAAAAAAAAACATATTTCATGGGTCACCAGATATACTGAGAAATATTAACATCATAAAAAAAATAGATTGAACAGAAACAAAAATGTCCACATTAAAAGACATTGAAGTGAACTAAAACATCACATTTCCCTAGCAAGTATTTCTTCTTAAAAGGGGCTAAACAGTGGTGTGAAAAAAATATAATATAAACGGGAACTTTACACCCCACTTCTTGTGGAGTTGAGCACCTCCTACCTGGCTCCTTCTGTGTTTTGGTGGAGATTAATGAGTTATCCACCCAGCTCTCATCACCGAGCATCTGAATGTTCTCATTGGTCACATTAATCCACCGATTACATTTGATTTAATTTTCATAGTAATTAAAGTGCACCATCACTAACATTAAAAGCATTTGGGAGGCGTGTGTGTGGATCTGTGTACATATGAAAGTCGGGGGGAGGGTGCAGGCCAAGCTGCATGTCCTCATAGATGAACAGGCTCTTGTTGTATTTGTACATGCAAAGAGCTCTTTCTCTCTCTCTCAATTTCTCTATTTGTTTCTCTCTCTTCACCTCCCTCCCCCCATAAGTGATTAGATTGATAGGTGCAAAAGGGAAAGAGGGGAGGGGAGGAGTGGACAAAAATGATTAAATTAGCATATCACAAACGCCTCACACATTGCCAAATGTGAAAACAAAATCCAAGGCCACCTAAGGCCTGCCGCAGTGCTGAAGAGCCTGGGACCTGTGAGTGTGTTTGAAACCCCACTTGGCAGGATTAAAAGACCCAAAGCCTGAGCAGGAGACAAAGTAGGAGTAAAGCCTCCTGGCATTGGGAGACGGCGTGTATGATATCTGCAATAGGTGGCAGCAAAGATACAGTACTCGACTTTCTAGTCTATGGTGCGCAGAGTGTATGGCTGTGTGTGTTTGAGCCCGTGAGAGACAGTTAGATGGAGAAAACTACAGACAGAGAGGCTTGTTTTAATCATCCTGAAAATAGAAAAATAGATAGTACTGTGTTTTGCATCATCTCTCACATTTGAAAAATGTGCTTTTTAATTAAGCCGTCACAGTAAATTCTCGGTGGTATCAAAAATTTTAATTGAGTAACATCACAAAGTAATTTTTAACTCTATTGGCTTAAATTCATGTTTCAGTTCATAGGCAGTTCTATTTTTTTCTGCTATGGAAATGTACTGGTAAATCCCTGTTGGCTGAAAAGCATGTTGTGATTTAAAATATAACATATACATGGTGCTAATTGTTATTTAAAAACAAAAATACATTGTAACTTGCTAATATGTTTGGTAGCCATTTTACCGTTTGGCAGAGAGTAATAATTCGGCCTATATGTGGACACAGAAATACCACTGTATACCCTGAGGATGCAGAGCATTATTGGAAAACAATGTTAGATATTGGTAAAATATGAATGAAAAAACATCCAAAAGAAATAAGTCTGAAGAAGTGAATAAGTGTTGCTGCTCAGCAGCCATCTGTTTTGTTTTGTTTTTTTTATCACCTCCAGGCAACGATTAGGACAGTTACTGCTCAGCCCTGAGGTCTGTACTATGACACAAGTTTAACATACCCAAAGCACTGTCTCCTCACCTTACTTCACCTACCCTAACAGCAGCAGTCAGGATAAGTGTTCACGTGAAGGTAGTTGTCAGCTCGATAAGTAAGCTCAGTGTTTATCAATCTAGTTGCAAATGTGGTCAATTGAAAGGGTAGCGCATGACCAGATGCAAATGTGGACAGGGATACCTGCAGCAGAGGTACTGGTTTTACACTGATGATCAAACTCTTTGAAATATTTGAAGAACTAAGACATTTAACACCTAATACATGCTACAGCGAAAGCAGTGATGTGAAAGCATGAGAATGCGATAAATTGATACCATGGTAATATAAACCTAAACCTGAGCACTGAGGTCCATGACCTTTTCTGGAAACTGTGGTACTCTTTCCTTATTAACTGATGGACTAGTAGGTACTGACCAGGTTAGGTGCACAGCATAAATTACCTCAGTTGTCAAGGACCACCTTTGTAAATAAATTAAAGGGTTACATATGAATTCTCCTTGTTAAGTTTGAAACTCTGCATTGTAGTGCTGGCGAAAATGATATGGGGAAATTAGAAATTTCAGTGGTTATCAGGACATGTCCAGATTCATCAAATTTTCGAAAAAAAAGTTTGGTGACTATTGCAAAAGTTTTACTGTTTTGGTTTTTTATCTGTTTGGGGTTTTTTTCCCACCCCAAAGTTTCAAGTTATTACCATTTACAGTACATTGTGACCCGCAAAATGCTACATGACACGATTTTTGTCTTTGGATGAGAATGAAGTTGTTCAGAAACGTATTTATTATAAACTAAGTGACGATGCATATAGAGTGAGTATTTAGCAACACTCCTTTGGCTGGCTAGCCTTTTCAGCTCATTGGGACTCCAAATATTTTTTGTTACCTTTTATATGTACGTCTTGAATTATTTTGCACCTAACAATCTATACCATGAAGGATACTGGAAAGAAAATAAATAACATACAGAAAGCTGTTTTTAATTACACCGTTTAGTAAGGACATTGTCTAGCCAGTTTACTCTGGGACTGATACAACTTACATAGTACAGTGTATATTTTGCATTTTTCTAAGAAGTTGGAAAATTTGCCAGTTCTGCATCCATTCCAATATTTGTGGCCAGAATCCCACCGACAGGGCAGGAGAAAACCCTGTGCGCAATGAGCTAATAAAATCAAACATGCAGTGCGGTTTTGCATGTTAATGCTGGCAGTGGGTGTCAATAGCATTTAAAGATGTCAGCAGGTGGATAGCGAGATGGATGGCCCTCTGCCTGCCTTTCACTTCCAACCCCAAGGAAGTTAAACAGCATCTGCCTTAAATAGAAAACTTCAATATCTATTTAGAAAGAGGGAAGGAAGACTGTTAGGGAAAGATAGGAAAGAGATGGATAAGAGAGATGGTTAGAGAATGAGAGGAAGTGAGAGGGAGGAAAGAAAGAGTTGAAATAAGGCAATAAGTCCCTGACCTCAAGTGCACATTGCGACACATTGACGCTGTTGTCATTTGTTAATCAATAGAAGTGCTATGCAGGCTATACATTTAATGGCATGAGACTGGCAAACCTGTAACAAAATTAAGGGAAGACTAAGACTACAGCTTGCTTTTCTGTTCAATTTACACTCTCAATGACTCCAACAGTGGGTTTGACTTTGAGTCTCACTGCACTGCACTTCAACACTGAAACCTTGTGATATAAGGAATAGATTTTATTATAAATTTATACTTCTCTCGTGAATTGAGATGATTTTAAGCCTCACGTAATGTGACCGTAAAAGAATCCGTATTCTACAAGTTAATTGCAGCACGATATTTTTTCACAAAGACGATCAGCTAGCATTGTTGAGAAGCACACACTCTCAACAGCTAAAAATCAAAGTAAAGCTTTATACATGGAGTCTGTTCCTCATTAAATACTCTTGAAATTAACTGTCTAACAGAGGGCCAGTATTTTAAGAGGAATCTGTTATAACAAAGTTATGTTCAGAGTAAGCTAAGCCACACTCTCCATGCATGTGTGTGCATGTGTGACTTTTATTATGTGGCCTGCCATCATTAGGCTCCATCTTCATTAATAACAGCTATGCTTTTTAATTTCTTTTGCAGTGCCTAAATTAAATGTGTCATCCTTTAGAATAAATAGTGGGGATTTTACATGTCCTCTCTCCCTTACACACACGGACAGACAGGCACTATGAGATAATTTACAGGATAAATAAAGCATTGCTCCAATTAGTCTTAAGTCAAATAAATTAGTCATAAATTTAATTTACTCAATTTTATGAGTTGGAGATTCATGATGTTGTTTGCTGTAGAAATATATTCTCTGTAACTATATTATATTAGTACCAGGAAGCGAAGACACTCTGATGTATGGTAATCACTGACATGATAACATGTCAAGAGATCCTCACCCCACCGCATTTACAGGTCAACACCTTGAAGTGTAATAAATGTCTATCATGATATGATAACAAGAGGACCTAAATAGAGTACAGTTTGCCTCAATGGTTCTATCGTGTATAGTGTGAAGACATTTTTTTTTAAATGGAAGCATAGTTTTCAGGATAGTTAGATATAATAAATGGGCTATTACATTGGGAAGCGTGAGATTTAAAATGATAGAAACAGTTTGTAGCCTACATGTGCGATGATGCTTCACAACTGGATGCCAAAACATGTGTTTATTTTAAAGTTTATCATTTTTAATATTTGCCCTCATATTGACTAGGACAGGAAATGTGGGAAAGAAAACAGGAGAATGATAAACAGCAAATGATGGGATTTTACCACCTGCCATATGAACACATGTAGCATGCACCTGAATAACTCTGCGCCTAAATGGATCACCCCACCAGAATCATTTTCTGTAACCTAAAAGAAAACTTTGTTGGCAGCGTACGTCACTGAAATACATAACAGCAATTCTGACTTTGATTAATTTCATACTTCCTCACAAAAGTCTCCTACTGTAATTTGCCTGCACTTGCTTAGAGAACACCTATTAATGTCACAGTGTGCCCCAGTTGTTTAAAAGACTCCTCTCTAACCAGAAGCTCAAGGGACCTATTTGATTTTTAATTATCTGATCTTGCTAACAGCCACTGAGTAAACATGAATCTGGCCCAAAACAACAGATCTCTACCTGGCAACCAACAGCTAAATGCAATGTAAATGTCACAATGAAAGGAGAATCCAGTTAATGCAAATGTTTATCTCTGGATTCCAGCTAATTAAATTAGAATCTTAAGTTGTATACTTAAGAATCAATCAATTAGAATTAGCGCTCCTATCATATATGAAAGTGTTAGATCATTTAAGATCATGCTTTTTCATTAAAAGGCCTTTAATCTCCCACCCACCTTGCTAGCCTTTACAATTCATGTGAACAAGAAGTGGTGGGGACTGAACCAGAACCTCAGAATGTACAGCAAACTTACTTTTTCCTCTGAGTTACAGTCACTCTGAGTTTTATGATGAACATTGCACAAAGCATGATACAAAGCTTATCTAAAAGATAGTAAATACACCCTTAAGGATTACAGTCCATCCTGCATAATAGAAATTAGGAGTGTATGCGGAAGTATGGCAGTATAAATCGGGTGAGTGTGCGTGGGGGCTATCCATCACTCTCAAGGAGTACTCTTACAGATCCTCTCTGTCTTTGCTTTACAAAGTCTGCTGTACCCAAGCTGTACTAAGCCACATTTTTCTCTTGCCTTGTTCCACGTTTTCTTTCTTTGTTGGTGCATTCATCTTTCTCTGAGAGCATTGCAGGGCACGATCACTTTGTCCTCTGTCCAACATCTTTTGCAATGCACTGTTTTCCTCCTCTGTCTGTCTCTCTCTCTCTCTCTCTCTCTCTCATTTCCTATTGATGGCTGTTGTTCTTCTCCCGCTCCCTCTTTTCTCCATCACCCTCTTGCTCTCTCACTCCCGTTCTGTTCCCTCTGTGCTCGTTCTCTCTCATGGGCCCTGACCTCCCATTATGACCCCAGCTGCGGTGACTTTGGTACACAGTACAGTCTACTTGGTAGAAGTCAGTGCAGAGGCTACAAATATGAGCTGCAAACTTTTTCTCTTTAGTCAGCATAAAAGTACGTGTGTGTGAATAGATCCTGTTGCATGCAAGTCCTCCATCTCTCTCAGTGTGTGTGCGTACATGGTGGATCCTGTTGCATGGTAGTCCTCTATCAGTGTCTGCCTCCTGATCTGATTGATTGTTCTGGGTAAATTAGGACTGGGCGCTGGTGATGGGGACAGGAGTGAGTTACACACTTCACCCCTGTCCTTGCCCTCCACCCTCTTTTGCTTCTCCTCCACTGTGTCCCTGCTTTTATCATATCCCTCCCTGCCCTGTTCCCTTCTTTCACCTGTTCTTCCCGCTTCTTTTGCCAAAACTTGTCTCTGCCGCTCTTTCCATCTCATCCGTCTTACCCACACATCAATTCCTGCACTGCATTTTTCTAAATAAAGTTTTTATCTTGTAGACATACTTTATGTATACAAAAATCAATGATTCCAAACTATACCATACCATTGTGGGACATTTACACTGTCCACATGCCAAATAAAATAAAGGAAAGGAAGGAAATTTTCAGTTTAAGGACATTTTACGAGATACTAAGTGAACATGAAATTAAACCTAATTACACTTTACTATTACTTTTCACTATTCAGAAGCCAAAATAGAGGGTTTTTTTATTTTTGATTGTCTGGTTTTTGTCACTGAGCGAACGATACCAAGGCGAATGATCAAAACACTCTTCTGGCTTTGGCATTCTTCACGTCCCCTTTTAGTTGCTTGCTAATATTTGACTCAAAATGAAACACATTCATCCATCACAATTAAGTCAAATGACTCACCAACAAAGGCAATGAATAAAAAGCCCCAAACGCCACCCAGTCAGTTGTTTGAGCAGAGTATGTGAAACATTTTAATTTTGATGGCAGTGGTTTCTCTTTAACTAAAACTAGCCTGATTGATCCCATGTGTGATAAGCCACAGCTGATGTGGTGTATTTCCATAACAAATCAATTGCTGGTTCTTCATCAGTGCAGAATGGCTTTCGTTTGGCCTGAGGGCTGCATAGTTCAGGATAAAATGGGGATCATGATAATCTAAGTCTTCCACTCCCACTATGATTCTTTAGCATCCAAGAAAACTAACATAATAATCATCATTGCTGTGCTACTGTTGCATGAATTTCACACAATCACAGAGACTACATGTTATATTTATCTTTTTAAAGAGACAACAAATTTGTGGATCTTTTATTGTTATGTTCAGAAATGCATTGCATACAAACACAAATCCCTGTCTCTTTAAAATCCATCTTATGCATAATATTCACTTAAGCCGTTGGAGCGTTATTCAGCATGTAGACATACAAATTTAAAACAAAATCAAATCACATGGCTAAAATGTTTTTAAGTGTAGCTTTAGAGATGGAGAGTGGATGAAAGATACTGCCAGGACTTGACATACATGTAGAAAGTAATAAAAAGATAAGTTTATACATTGATAATATATTGATAATATTAATCATATTTGTATTATTTTTGGGAGGCACCATTTTAACAGACTTCCTCACCGCTTCTCTCCTCTCTCCTCTTTCTTGCTCTGTTCTGTCCTCTCTTAAACATAGTTGTTACTTGTAAACTGCTGAATTGGTAACACTGTCAAAAAGCTGCAAATGTGGTTGGGAAACTGGACCCCCTCCTCCATAAATAGATGTTTGTTTCTGCTCTCTCTGTTTGTTTGTGTTGCCTCTTTTTGGATCTGGCCTGCAGGGACCATTTTTCAGAAGAGACAGCGAGGCTTTAGGGAATACTTAGACTTCCTTTTTCCACTTCTCTCTTCTCCTCTTGTCGAGACATTTCTCTTCTGTTCTATTTTCTTTTCCTCTTTTCTCAACATTTTCCTTTTTTGTTTTTCATTGAGTTGCTTGTTTGTTTCATTATTTGCCTTTTTTCATTAATCCATAATTTCTTCTAAATGTTTTTGTTCCTTTACAATTTCTTACAAAGCTGGAACATATGGGAAGTTTCCACAGCTTCTGCTACAGCCTTACTGTAAGGCTGTTACCTTACAGTAAAACTGTTTGCTTTTTCCCGCAGTAGCATTCTGGCTGGCTGCAGAACACTAGTGTCCTGGAGTGGCACATCAGTTTGGTCAGTTGATTCCTTCCTCCTCTTCCTCCCTCCCTTCGTCTTTCTCTCACTTCCTCGTTCTCGTACTACCCGGCACTTGAAAAAAAAAAAGAAAAAGAGAGAAGCTCTGCTTCATGGCTTAGAGAATGTGCTGTGCCTCTTAGCTGCAAGAGAGGAAAGGGGAGAGAAAGGGAGAGAGGGAAAAGGAATGAATAAAGAGGAGAAGAAGAGAGAGGCAGCGACACACTTGCATCTGTTGTCCTGCGTCCTGCAGCCGTGAAGCAAATGAGAGAGTGTGAGAGAGACAGAGAGAGTATGCCAGGATAAGAGGAGAGAGAGAAAGAGAGAGGATCTCAGACAGCCGTGTCCTTGAGAACTGCACCACAACTCTTTGAAGAGAGCTGCGAGAAGGTGTGAGTAACGTGCATCTCAGCAGGACATGTGTGTTTGCAGTGTGTGTATCTAAGTGTGTGTATGTTTCATGGATATCCACGTACAGTACTGCTTATGAGAGTTAGTGTGCGTGTGTGTGCGTGTGTGTGTGTAACCTGCTGCTTGCACACTGACCTGCCAAGCTCAGAGTGAAGGGGGTTTGGCTGCCGATCTTCTCTGCTATTGTCTGCCTGCCTAAGTGTTGCTGACAGGGGATTATGGCAAATACAAAACGCCGTATGGACTAAAGAAACACACTGCCAAACTTCAGAGACGCATGCATGCATGCATGAAGCTCCATGTTGAGAGCTCTGTTTGACTGTGTTCATTTGTTTGTGTGTGTGAGTGATGTCAGTGGGTATCATTTGTCTAGCATGCATATGCGTATCTGTTCTGGTTAGTTGTCTATTTTCATTTCGAAACTGTCCAGAGTAAACAGCTGAAATTTTGCAGGTATAATAGTAACATAAACATGCCATTTCTCACAGTAGTGACTGTTGGAACAGTTTTGGAACCACCTGTAACTTCAGAAAAAGCTAGACAAAACATAATCCACCTTGGCATAAAATAACCTTACAGCTGAGTCCGTGCTTCAGTCCTGGACAGGTGTTGCATGTCATTACCCTGCTAGCCTTTCCTGTATTTCCTGTCTGTTTCTGCTGTATACAAATAAAATTAAAATGCCCACCCAAAAAACTTTGCTCTGAACAGCAGTCCAGTAAAACTTAAACTACTGTTTTCATGTCATAGCAAGGACAGTCACAATGAAACTTCTATACACCAATTAGCATTCCAAAGACTTAACTGACAGACATTATATAAACCACTGGCTTGAAAATTTAAACATAAATAAATGTACCTGCTCATTTAATTCAAATTCAGTTTCTGCACTCGAAATGTGGGCATGTGGTTTGGGGGGGTTGTGTGGCCGAACCTTGTGAGGTCTTGGGAACAGAGCCAAGTGGTGTGACCCATTGAACTATTTGCAACTAATCATAGACCACAAGCCACACAGCATACCATGGAGCCCAGCTGGGTTACACTCATCAAAATATAATGAGAGACAACATGTCACTCATGTTTCTGAAGGCATTCTTGAGATGAATGCCATTACTGAAGACGTGTGCCACTTTATTGCTTTGAGTGCCAAACACTTCATGTTGTAATGCTGGCAGAAGTATAAAACACCCTCACCCTCTCACATTTGAAATGAAGTGGAACCAGAGGGACTATATTTAATACTAAAGGTAGGATACCATCACACCCTAATCTAAAAATGCTCTGGTTGCATCATGTCTCATGAAGCAATGTGGGTATCCAGTATCACCTACTGTGTTTGATCATTTGCAGGATGTAACCACTGATCATACTCTCAAAGATATATTTGGATATTAAATTATAGCATACTAAGTGCATACATATCATACCAAGAGATGTGTCTCATTTCTCTTTCTCGCAGCACCAGTTATGAAAGATATATCAGGATTCATGTTTCCAGTCAACATCTGTGTCGTGTCATAAATTTTATACTGCGCATGTTCATTCTTAATTTTGAAAAATAATCCTAAACTGAATTTTAAACTGTTAAATCTCTTTTTTATAAAAAGAAAAGATTAAATAACTTAAATAAATAACTAAATTAGCATTACTACATCCATTTTTGGTGGGTGTTTCTTCTAATTTAATTCTGCTCCAGTTTTTTATCATAAATTATAAATATAATATATAAAATATAAGAAACCAATGTAAAAATGGGATGACCATGTAGAGTACTTCTGTGGATAATGATAATTTTGTCTTAAACAGTAACAGTAGCATTACAGTGCTGTTCACAGTTATCTGTATTTCAAGACTTTTAAAGCATCTGTAAATAGGTTAATAACATAAAAACTACTACAACTCTTGGGTCATATCTCAGCTGTATATATTTCCCATTTTTGTAATCATATATTTGTTAGAAACACATGTCAATGCAACATGCTTCTTATCATAACTAATGTGCTTTTAGCATGAATGAACTAAGAGAAGTAACAGGCACTGTTGATGGTGTCCACAGTATATATTTAGACTTTAGAAACTATCCCCAGGGTGAGCCTGTAAGTGTGCAGAATGTACTGAGTTTGTGAGTGTGTGATCATAGTGTGTAAAAGTGTGTGCTTGTATGTGCATGCAGTGTTTGTGTGTGGAGAAATGTGTTTTAAGCTGTTCCAGCCAACCAATTGAGGTCAGCCGCTCAATAATTAAAGCATGTCACTGGTTAGTGCACGAGTTGGGTCGACCAATCAGACGGACTGATGTCAGATCATAGTGACAGAGAGTCAGAGTGACTTTTAAAAGACAAGAGAATAGGGAGAAAAGGAGAGACGGAGCTTAGGACTCAGAGAAATGCAAAGTTTAACGATTGAGTGAATGACATTTTACATTCATATCAGCAATTTTTGAATGTCTTTAAGTTTACAGATCATGTGAAATGCTGCTGATCACCTCGGTACTTTGTCCTGTAATGTGTCCCTTTTTTTACTTAATACTATGTAATTCTATCAAAGCAGCGACAGTATATAATTTTTTTTTTTTTTTTTACTTTATCACAGTATCCTCGGACTCAGCACACCTTACAGCAATTACCTAAGTTGAAGAATATCAGGTAAGAGGATCAGTGCTACAAAGTTAAATACTCATGATTTTCTAATTATAACAAGAACAACTTGCACTTACAAGCTTTAATGTTTGGGACATTGAAGCTTATATATGATACAAACATAAGAAAGAAGAGCAAAAAGAAACATTTGAAACATTAATTTTTAATGTAGTGGAAGTTATTTTATATTTATATTATATTTTATTTATTTATTTTTTGTACTAAGTATTTCTTTATCAAGCAGTTGTTTTTTTGTTTCATTGAGCCAAGAAATGACTAGGTGCATTTAATACCTATTAAGATTTATATTAAGTAGTATAAACATCCATTATTGTAAAGTTAACTTCCAGTGGTAAGCTTGGTAAATTTAACAGGTATTTATACATTTACTGATAAATCACTGAGTCAGGGCTATAACTCTGGGTATAGCCATGTACTCAGACCAGTTGCTTATAACATGTGGTCCCATAATCAGTAAGTTATGGTTTAGGGTTAAAAACTGGTCAAGATGGTTATAGCAATTACCATCAGCAGTAATATATTCAACAATTTGTCATGTTTGTTCCCATTTGATTTGTTACGTAAAGTTTTGTCGATTTGTTGAGTCTTCTGTTTAACTACACTGCACGTCACCAGTGTCAGTGTTGTGTAGTCTTTGTAAAAAAAAAAATCTAACTACAGTTGCTTTCATTACAAGACATCTTAAATGTTTACTAATGTTTTCTGTCAGTCTTCGTCTTTTGCTACTACAGTTAGGTTTTTGAAGCAGAATTTGTATACCAGTCATCAAGATGTGGATATAGTTCAGGAGTTGTAATGTGATCATAGACTGAAGCCTGATGTGAGCTTCTATTTATCTGGAAGCCTTTCTGGGTGATATGAGGTCCTATTAATACTCTATGCAGCGGTTTCTGCCTTCCAGCCTGCTTATATGTGTGCACACACACGTACACACAACACAATCACAAAACCAGAAAATCATGCACACAAACACCAGAGACGAGACATCTCAAACACTAAAGGCTGCGCTCCACTTCAGGCCTTGATGATGTCATTGGGAAACCAAATCATTAGTGACATCAGTGCAAACAGGAAATGAATTCAAGTGTAAATAAAACAAGGGTATTTTACTTGTGAAATAAAAGAAAACACACTGTTAAAATTTCAAGCGCTCCTCATAAAGGTTTTCTGCCTCATTTTTAAAGCTAATGTAACGGTGGCTTGTTGTGATCCGTGGTTTTTTTAATTGTTTTCCGGCTTCTGTACTCATGTTTAATATACATTGTTTTCAGTTTGGTTTCCCTATTTATCTTGTCTTTGTTGGGCTGAGTTCTTGATTCTTGTTTGATTTCTTTATTATTCCAGCTAGTTCCAGTTCGTTTGTAACACTGAGTCTGTGGTTCCTGTTTCTACTTTACGCCTATTCTAGCGATGAGTTTCAGCTTTGTAATCCTGTTTTGGTTCTTGAATTTTATTTTTTGCAGTTGTTTTAGTTCCCTCAGTGTTCCCTCATTTGTGCTTTCATGGTTAATGCGACTCTTCATGTCTCCTCTTGATATATGTCTTTTGGATTATCTCATTTACTTTGAAGATTAGTTTTCTTTCATGCCCTGTGTTAGTTCTACTTCCTGTGTCTTTCCTGGTTCCCTAAATGATCTCACATGTGATAACCTCTGCACTCTATTTTGTAGCAATTGTTATTTTTTTCTGCTGTTTAGTTTGCTTCCTATCCGCCACCTTCTTCACAGTAATATAGATAGAGTTATATTTTAGGAACATTATTCACTTCTCAGTGGTCAACTTCTGCATCTTTAGTTACATCTTCCTCTCAGCCTTTTGTTTCAAGTTGTTGAGTCTGTCCACTGGTGTCTCTCTGTTCTTTGTAAGCCTTCTGTATTTACTGTTAATCCTTTCTATGCTTCTCCCAGCCAGAAGTCCCACTGAGATCCTGTAGATTTAGACAGAGGTTGATCTCATGATTAGTATTCAGCTGTCAAAGTACGTCAGTCAACTTTTGGAGCCCCCTTTCAATCCTCACCCTCCCGTTATCGTTCCTCCATTAAAATCTTAATGTATACCTCTGCATTGTAGCATATGCCCATGTGCATGTGCACCTAAGGATGTATAGTTTGTTGCCACATGATTTTGAAGAGAGAACCCTGCATGCATTAATGTAGATACATATTCAACATTCTCCTGATTTCCCAGGAAGTCGCCCTCCATCATCTTAAATGACATGAAAAGAGCCGGAGACAGATATATGCATGAATTAATTGGCTTGAATAGAAGTATTTAGAAGCCTAATCCATGGGGATTAACGCAAGCCGCCCTCTCCGGATTTAAGCTTCTGTGCATTTTCAGCAGAGGATTGTTTTATTTCACTCTATCCTCCTCACATGCCACCACCTTTAGATCTTAGTCAGTGAGCCTTTAAAAAGCTGTCAAGTGTAGGATTAACAATGTAAAAAACCACTAGACAGCTAATTGCTTTAAAAACCTTTAAAAGTATATAATGATGATTTTTATTGTAGCATTGGCACATTGAACTCCAGCTGGGTTGCAATTGATTGTCTTTCTGTTGTATGCGAACAAAAATATTACTTTTTATTTCAGGATTAGTGCACATATTACAACAATTTCATGCGCTATAGTTTTAATCCACAATGAAAAAATGTAAGAAAAAAAATCGAGCAATATAAAACTGTGAGGACTAAATTTTGCCACTAGTTAACTGAAATTCATGTGTAAAAGTATTGTTATGTGGTTTCACTTGAATTCACAGTCTGGGCTTCATCGGTACAGTGTTTCAGAAAACAGTGATAATTTTTTGGGGAGGTAAATGCTGGAAAAAGAGCTGAAGTATAATAGCCTCACTGGAAAGAAAAAAGAAAATATAATAATATAATATTCACGCTATACTGCCTAACTCTTTGTTTTTATTTCCCATTTTTATTTTGCACTCTTTTTGCCTGTACTTTCCTCTTCTCACTTCAGTCATTACCCTCCCCTTTTCTCTGCACCTGTCTCTCTCCCATCACCCATTCCTCATTTTCTTTCCTCATCCACTCTTTTTCCATATAGTGCTCCTCTATCTTTTTTTTTGTCTCTTGCCTTCTCCCTCTTCCCTCCTTCATTTATAGGCTTTGCACTGTGAGTCTATGAGATACTGAGCAGATCAATGCCTATAGATTGGCTCATTGGAAGCCATTAGTTATGGGTTTTTATAAAGCTAGTCATTATTGTGCTTAATCTTGCAGAAAATTAAATTTAGAGTTGTGTACAGTGTTTTGGTTAAAAGTTGTTGATTTTTTTTCTGCTTTCACTCACTTACCAGCTGCTGTTTTCTCGCCTTTTTTGCATTTATTAGGG
>VUQR01011571.1:19621-35230 GCA_015108515.1 Hemichromis elongatus
GCTGTGTGTTAGAGTGTGTGTGTGTGTGTGTGTGTGTGTGTGTGTGTGTGTGTGTGTGTGTGTGTGTGTGTGTGTGCGCGCGCGTGCTAAAAGCACACTAGTGTCACTGTTAATAAGCCATCATGCATCCCGGTCATGCCAAAAAGCCCTTCAAGAAAACTGCCCATACAACAACATAGCTTGGCCACGGTACTGCACACATACTGCTTTTTTTTTCTTCTGGGTTGGCAAATTTCTCTATTCTTAGAGCCTCTATATTCAATACATTCAATGGCTTTAATAACTTTAAAAGTGATGGTGGTGTAATTTTTTTTAATCCAGCCACTTTGCTTTTGTCTTTTAAAAAGCATTGTGGCACCGTCCTGGTCCAGCTTTCATTTTCAGAATTAGTCATGAACTCTTGGACAACAGTCTCCCTATTCCCTTATATGTGTTCTTTGCCTCTGTCTTGCCAGACAAAGCCCACCCTATTACTTTCTCCTCTTTACACTTAATTTATCAAACCCTTCAGTATTCCACTCTTCAAGGTCCCTATATGTCACTCTTTTTCATCCCTAATCCCAATCTTTTTTACCCACTCTTTCATGTCTTCCATCAATCTGTTCTTCTGTTTCATTCCCTGTCTTTCCCAGTTCTTCTATCCCTTCTTCTTTTTCTTCTCCACTCTCTGCTTGCTTCCCTAGTACCTCATGCTTTGCTTTAACCCTTTTCCACTGCCCTCAACATCTTCCTCCTCCTCCTTTCTTCACTTTTTTTCATCCTTGGTCCTCGTCTTTCCATCCTTGTCCCTCTTTGCTCCCCCCACATACACACGACCACATCCTCTCTAACTAAACAATAGATGCCTTGAGCTCTGAAAGATCACTTCCCACCGTCAACATTGCCCACCCTCCTCCTCTCCCACCCCATGATGATATGCAGAATAGGGCAGCAGCCTTCTTTTGTTTAGCTTAGCGCAAATGAAAATTGCTAATCAATTTTTACCCCCTCTTATTTCATGGCATGTAGTTCCTGCCCCTCCCCTGCCAGCTGTCATTGTGTGGTTGTGGCGCAGGGCTGAAAGCTTCATTAGCAGGAGGACAGCATGTTTTGCCCCTCAGCGCTGTATTCATGGAATTACCAAAGATAGGACATTGCCTGGTGTTACTCGGAGAATTAGTGCAAATAGATGTTACCTTGTGTCTTATGCCTTTTTTGGCAGAAGCTTAGTATACATTTTTGAGTATTTTATTATGATACTTGTGCTTTCTGGGGCATTGGTTTAACTGGTAAAGCCATTTACAGCAGTTTAGCCGCAGTGGAGTAACATCATCGGAGCAAACATAAATGAGCTGACTAAGCAAAACATGAAGTTAAAAATAATTCAGGGATATAATATAGTCTGCATAGTATTTTTGATCAGTCTCTTGTAAAGACATCCAGAGCACAAATCCTCCACTCTTCTTTCCATACTGGATTAATTTCAGCATTGCAAAGTGTTAAATCAAGCAAATCATGAGCAGCCAAATATCCCTTAAATTTCAGCTCACTTCTCCTTTCTCTCCTGCGCTGACATTCCCTATCTCTCTTTCTCAGTCTCCTTTTTGCTCACTCTCTTTTTGTTTCACTCAGCCTTTGTGCTGCCTACTGAATACTTTTATTCTCGAGAGCTGGACTATGCAGCATAAAAATGTAAAAATATCCAGCAAATGAAAGCCTTTATGCTCTGAAAGAACAGCCATGCCTTGCCCAGTAGAAATTGCTAGGGTGTGTATCCCATAGACTAACTATGCAGCCATCCAGGGAACATGACCAGCTATGTAATGGGCAACTGCTGAAGTTTTGTTGTTGTTTGCGTTTCTTTTGTTGTAGTTTTTGTATGAATTAGACGAAGGGAATATAATAATTTCTTAGAGTAATCTATAAATGTAAGAAGAACCTGCATGAGTCTTGTCTTAACAACAAAAATATGTTACTTATATAGTAATGCTTCATTTTGAAGCACAATAAGGTGCATCCATGCATTAATGTTCAAGCAGATGATATTCCTGTATATCCAACCCCTGATTAGCTAACACCTGATTAGACACTCAGGATGCACATTTTGAATATTTTTTCAGAGCTGTTTTAAATGTAAATCCAGGCAGTATTAGCATGTAATTATTTCAAGGTGGCCATTATGAAGATTATTGCTTATTATCTGGTTATGACTGAGTACTAGATGCAGCTAATTTAGGTATAAAGTGCACAGGTCAAAGGTCACAGGATGGCCGATATTAATCTGAATGAAAGAGCGTGAGAAAGGGATGGGACTCCTAATTCTCAAGTTGGGCGGTGATCAACTCCTTTTACTTTCTCTCCATACTCATCTGATCTCCTGTCTTTTCATTCAAACCAAAAACTGAGAACACAGAGAACAGCAAAGCATTCTTCCCTTCATACTCAGGTGTGTGTGTTTGTGTCTGAATGTGTTTATTTTTTCTATATCTGTATGTGAAGCCTGCCCTAGTTTAAGCTGTCGGTTTGAAAGTGATAATGGTTGCACATGATCTTGTGTCTACTGGGAGAAACAGTTGCTGCCCCTTGTGAGAGAATATTTTCCATAACCACCTATAGCCAAGCTCAAATCAACTTACAGCAGAATGACGCTAAATTTCATACAGCACAACCTCACATCAAGCGTCTTGAGCTTTGGCATCACCAGGAATTTTGTTATCTATTAGTTTAGCTTTTTACCTAATATCAATGTAAAGAGATTTTCAAAGAAAGCTCTGACACGAAGCAGTTTTGACGAAAGAAAGGTGCTCTGTTTCCAGTCTGCACATACCACACATCTGGATTAGAGACAAAACAGGCGGACAGGAAAACAATGACCCTGAGGCCAACATGATTTTTAATTTGTGATCACTAACTTTGACATAACCTGTCGTTTTTCTTTTTTTGTGGCATTATCATAATTTCTTTTTCTTAATTAAAATAGTGAGGATTCTAATGGCGCACTGCTCTTTTCCCACCTTGTTCTTGAGGCTTCAGTGCATGTGTGAGACTTATCTTCTCTCTCTTGCCAAGTCTGCTGGTTGACCATAGTTTTTCCATCCTCTTCTATTAATAGCTCAAGGGTCTGTTTGTCAACCCTTGCTTCGGTGTCTGGTTGCCTCTTGGGTACTATTAATAACGCCAGCAAAGACAAATATATTGATGCATGCAATCTTTGGATAATAAGATCTTACTGTCTTAATTCAATCAGAATCCCTTCATCACAGAGACCAAAGTAGCTGTCAGGTGTGTGAAGGTCTTGGTGTGTAAGTATAGTAGCATGTAATCCAAGGCATTGGTGGCCACTTGTTAATTTCCTCCTGGACTGAGGATTATTTACCAGCCTTAGGATTTTCATTGAAACCAGATCCCACCAATCAGATCATCCTATGAGCATATACAACTGAAAATATCAGTAGAATAGAATTTATGGTTTCCTCATAATCTATACTTTTCCTTAACATAATCATAGATATATTAGCCATCTTAGCTGCACTAAATGATATTTCATGATGAAGGTTTGATATTTGATGCAAACAAGAATCAGGCCTATTTCTATTACCTTTTACACAACGCACACAGCTGTTTTAGTAAGTAGAGATCTTGCAGGGTCTTCGCTTCTTAGAAGCTTTGAGTGCTGATATGCAGAAGCATAGAGATCGTTTCTCAACCACAAGAATAAAGTAATTACTGGTTAAAGTCGCTGACTGTTATTTCGTAAAACACAATTAAAAGCAAAGATTTAAATTCAGTCCGATGACACTCTCACAGATTTCTGCTGTAATCTGAAAAATCAAAGCCATCACATCTGTTTTTTGTTTTTTTTTCCTTCCCATCGTCGCCAAAGTGCTTGCTCATAGGGGGTCATATGATTTTTGGGTTTTCTCTGTATGTACTATTGTACAATATAAAGCGCCTTGAGGCAACTGTTGTTGTGATCTGGCGCTATATAAATAAAATTGAATTGAATTGAATTGAATCTGTTTTCAATGTGTTGTAAGCCTTAGCTGCCCAATAATATGTAGAAAGTTCCTGATGTTGTTCTCTTTGAAGTAAAATTATTATTTCTGACCTTCCTATGTTCTCCGAGACTATCTGTTCCCCCCGTTCAGCCAAACTGAAGCCAAATGATACACCAGATCATAACCACTGATAATCAAGACCATCTTAGAACAGAGGCAGCCTTTGCAATTCTCTCCCCATGGACCACCTGTTATTACAGAGCTGAAGTTTCATATTCATACATTACTTGCTATGGCTGGTATGATCATGGAGGACAGTTGAACCATTTACACATAGACACATAAACACACATACCCTTTGTAAATCTAAATATGTAAAAAGTAAAACAAGTAAGAAAAAAACAGATATACTAATGCACTATCATTTTTAGTATGCTCAGGACAGGCCAGTGGCAGCTGCATCTCAACATTCTCACACTCAGCATCACCTCTCTTACAGTGTGTATGTGTGCGCAGGTTGTGGTGAGTTCTAGTAAGTGTGAATATGAGTGTGTGTGTAAAAGTGTGAGAGAGAAAGAGAGAGAGAGAGCAAGAGCTTGCTGCAGTGTGTTTTGAGCCCAGTGGAAAAGCAGGAAGAGCTGCTAATCCGTGTGGCTGGCCGAGCAGAAAGGCCATTCATATTTATAGCTGACTGAATCACATTCTGTCATACAGATGTCCAATACTAAGACCAAGAACAAGAATAACTTCAGAACAAAATAGAAATATGGGTCTGAAGGAAATTCAGACCAGAGCTTTATTTATAGCCTGCTGAGTCACTCTGTGATACAGATGACACTTTAAGAAGAAGGAAAACTCCCCAATCAAACCAGAATGCAGTATGGCATGTCAGATGTTTAAAACCTGCACGATAATCTGCTGAATCACTCGGTCATACAAAGTAGTGTAATCCACTAAATATGGGCAGGGAAAATTTGACATGAGAGAATATGCAGTCACTATCAGTGATTTGTGAAAGTGGCACATATGTTTGAAGAGTGAAAGTTTTAAAACTGAAAAAACTGTAGAAAAAAGAAGGAACATTGTTATTAAATAAGAATCTGTTTAGGAAGTAATATGTCTAGATTTTTTTAATTGTTGTTCAAAAACGGCCACCAAATCATATGACAGTATGAAGTGTTGAGTGTGTTACAATAAAAGCAAGCATAAAGTCAGAAATGGCTGTTAGAGGAACATCTTGAAGTCATTTAAAAACTGGTTTCATCCCTTAGCCAAAATGGTTACTATTTTGTACAAATGTGAATTTTTGGTGGGCACAGACCACGTGCAGTCCTGTTTTTACAAATGCAAGACATGGGTGAATTCAAGGACACAGGGCAATAGTCGGTAGCCAGGCTTTGAGAGATAAAGAGATATTTTTAACCTGCTGTATCACACTCATACAGAGGTAACGCAGGCAGAGATAAAACTGGTCAGCAATACAGAGTCTAAAAGTAAACTGAGACTGTGTGTAGTTATTTTTTATTGTTAAGGATCACATCCTGCCACTATAGTCACTGCCAAAAAATTTAAAATCATAGGGCTAAATCAGTGTGTGTGCACAGTAAATTGCGTATATGTTGGAATACGTGAAGGCCTTATAGCATTTTCAGAGGCAAATCTGCTGCTAGATTTAGAATACTTGTACCTACATGTAGGACCAAAAATCTATTAAAAATAAAAGTTGGTTGGTTGGTTTAACTGCATATTTTTATGCAAAAACACTTCCTATTCCATGATATTAGTCAGATGAAGTATGTTTGGAAAACTGTACACTCGTGCCATCGTCACGAATCATATCAATGACCGAGATCCACCAGCATATGTGCACACACTCACACAGAGATAAAAAATTAAATATAAAATAAATAAAGCACTTGGCACTTTGTCATTCTCAGAAACAAAATTTTCATACTTTGGCATGTGTTGTATTAGCTCCCTGGAGATATATCTATTGTATGCTCAGCATGGGTAGTGTGATATTTTTTGTTGCTCTTAATTCTTTTATGAATTTTTCTTTATGTAAATTTACAGAAACACAAAAAGATACGCTTTGAAACTGCTATTTTTTTAAAGTGCATCAACCACAAAGTAATCTGTTTATACCATTTACAGGCTACAATTTTTCTTTTGATTGATTGGTTTATGAAGTGGACTAAACGACTCCTCCATAAGCTATTGAAATTCACATTTATTTTGATTAAAGTATTTATGTGAAGCCTTTTTAATCTAAATGGTCTTTTAAATTGATTATGATCACAATACAATCACAATATCAGAATCCACATCTCCATCACGAATAGTTTTTTTTCATACCACTCTAAAGCGTCTGTAAAAGTTTAACTCTCAAACAATATTATATGTCTGCTAATGTAATACTTACGGTTCTTTAAAACATGATCTTTCGAGAGGTCATTCATTTAAGTCATCACTTTAAGTCCAGTGATTTCAAGTTAGGACACCTTGCTAAGTGAAATTTCAAGCTGCATTATCCTAAAATATTTATATTTTTCGTAATGAGACACTATCATCTGCATCCTTTTGATCCCTGTATGGTGTTTTACAGTTACAGGTTCTCCCTAATGTACAATACGTGAATTATAATGTCAATTTGCTCTATACTTTTTCCAAGCCAGGTCCTTTATTTGCGTGTGCGCTTAGCTTATGTGCAGAAGTTCAATGTGTGTCAGTGGGAGATCTCGGATACAAATGTTCCCCTCAAGAACTGAAACCACAGAAAAGTGTCTGCCTCTAGATAAAAATAATAAAAATATTTTGTGTTTATGCACATGCCTCTGCAGTGTCTCCATTTCTGTGCATGTGTGTGTATGCATGTGCGTGTTTCTGTGTGTGAGCCAGATTTATGGTGGTGAGTCCTAGTTTCAAAGCTGCCATTAATTAGCTGGAAGACACTATTGTCAGCATTAAACACAGATTGAACAAGGGGATCCAATCAAACAAGAGCACGCACACAAACTCAAGTCCACACACACATACACATTCAGTTCATATATTATTTAACTGATGTTCATATTATTGTTAGAAAGTGCCAAGTTGAGTGGAGCAATAAAAGTAAATGCACCAACAATACCCTTGAGGAACAACACGGAGAGTGATTCAGTAACTGTTTTATCTTAATATGTTTGTCAAAATTAATCCATGTGATTGTTGGTAATGCAGTTACATGTTGAAATAAATAGGACTAGACTAGATATTCATTGCATGGTATTTGACACATGTGATTTATATCAATAAAAGGCAGTAAGTGAAGCGGTTCAAGAGGATAACTGTTAACAACACTCTAGAGAAAGACTCATACATTCACTCTGTTTGTATTTATCTGTCAGCTGCGTTGGTGGATCATTGGGAGAGAAGGAGAAACGCATTCAGATATAAATAGTACCACTATTTATATCTGTACAGAAGAATATACTATACTGATATGTGTATTCAATTTTCAATACCTCAGACTACACCAATACACAATTTTGTGGTTATACTCACAATCTACAGTATTTAATGTCTGTGGTAGTGTTTTCTTTTGTGTGTGTCCCCCTCCTCGCTCTCTTGAGTATTCTCACCTCCTCAACCTCTCTCAACCTTTCCACCTTTGCACATTCCCCTTCTGACTGAAACTAGGCCTCCTTCTTTTTTCCTTTTTCCTCTCTTTCTCCCATTACTCTGTCTCTTGCTTGTGTTCACTCCACGTTTTTTCTTGTGTAGATATTCTCTCTCTCTTCTTCTGTATTGAGATACCCCCTCACAGCACCCCCAGTGACCCTTTCCATGACCACTGACCTCAGGGGTAAATGCAAGGTCCCATCTCACCATGAAATAAAGACATTAGCTTCCTCCCACTGTCTGACCCCGCTCACCTGCCTCATCTTCCCTCACCCCTTTGTCTGTATCCTTCTCCCTAAATCCCCTCTGTACCACCTCCTGCTCTGTTTTCGTTTGCTTCTTTTCAGCCAACTCTCTAACATTGTTTCCTCATTGTTCCTCCTGTTGTCTACCTGTTTAAAAAGTTGCTGCTAAAATGTAACGTTGACATTTTCAAATTGAAATTGGCAAGTTTTCTTCTTTTTATGCTGTCAAACTGTCTATAGCTACAAGATGATGTCTTGATATGTATTTCTCAGGACATTGCACTGTACAACTAAAATGCTTTGCTCCCTATCGCTCTTTGTTTTTATTCAGAAATCGGAATCCATATACTTTCGCACTTCTTTTGTTTACTGATGGGCTAAAAGTTTTTTTATGCCATCATCAGCAGATGCATTGATTAATGAATGGCCTTGGCTAACTCTTTTTATGGTGGTAGATGGAAAACGATAAATGGAATGAACACCTTTCTTTATCATTTTATCATTTTTCTGAGTTATAGCTTTACAAATATATTTGTCTCCAAATCTAGGCTGTGTTGTTAATTACAAGGATAACAATAATATATTCTCACACAATGCATTTTGCAGCAAGCTAACAGCAAACTCTAAATGACTTGGAAAGATTGTAAATTATGCTAAACATTTCCCGGAATTACACTTTGAAAAGGAAAAAAAAAACTCTTATCATTTTGTGAGGTTGATTGTGATTGTATTCATGTGTGGTTGGGGGTGTCTATTTGCTCCTTGAGGATGAGCTACAATAGCTTTGTAAGTTTGTGTGTCTGCATCATTAGTGTGTTGGTTTTTTATCCACCGGGTAAAAAAAGTGTTCCCATGAGAGTACTGTTCTTCTCACTCTCATTCCCTTGTTCCTGAGAAAAGGAGCGATGGAGAAAACATTAGTCTAGAGCAGTTGTTCACAGCAGCAACCCAAGTCAAGCATGTCACCTGCGTGCACTCCTTTGCTTTATGCATATTCATAACTTTTTCCCATCTCAGTATATAGAACACAAAAACAGAAAACAGCATACATACCTCACTCTTTTCTCACATCTCCTTTCTAGTTTAAATCCCTTTTACTTCATACTAAGATGCTTCTTTAAACTTTACAGAAAGCAGAAGAAATTTACTTTTGCCACTGCAGAAAAAAAAGTAAATGCTACGCATTGAATTAAAAGTGCAAAAATGTAGCAACACGAGAAAAACAGCTTTGTGTTCAGAATCCTTCCAGTGTATTGTTTATATAGTGACCCAAAGTGGCGTAAATTTGCAAGCAGCGAAGCATCAGAAGGTTCACAGACCTCTTTCTTCCTGCTGAAACATACTTTCAAATTATAAGTGCAAAAACTGAGTCGAGTTTTTTCCGTGTCCCACTCAGTCACATGTTTTGGGTTTTTTTTCTGCAGCTAGTAATCCTCTGGTGAGTTTGTCCTTGGCCTACTGTCTTTTTAAAGCAGCAAACAGTCTGGAAAAAAGCCCCTGTGCCTTGTGCCTTCTGGCAGCTAAAACCCAAATTTCTCATTTAAATTTTTCCTCTGGCAAAAAAATGCAGTCCAGCTAGCCTGTGGGATGGCTTACATGTTTTTCTGCAAGGTGGTTTAAAGACAAAATGCTGTTTATAAGCCCAGAAAACATGTCATCTGAAAAACATCATAGCCCATGCACCATACTAACAATTTCAGGAGGATGAACTGTATCAAGAAGCTCAGTGTCGGACATGTCCATGCCTTTCTTCAGAGAGGGCAAAGGTGTAGCACATATACAAATAAAAAAAAAAGTAACTTGAAGACTCCTGTGTTGTCTTAATTTTTAAAGCAAGCATTTTAAGGCAAAGCTGTCAAACTTAGATTAATGATTAAACAAACTATTAGTAAATATTTATAAGTAACTAAGGGAAAACTATGTTCAATTGTGCCCTACTGTTAATGTTTGATGTTCTATATACATAAATGAATCATCCATCCATCCATCCATTTGCTTCCGCTTATGGTAAATAGAGGAATAAAATATGTGGTTATATTTAACCAGAAACTTCTCATATGCCAATTATTTATTCTTCTGTGGTAATTTTACCTTAAAACTAAATCAGTTTGTATTGTTGGGCTGTGATAGCCTGATGCTTTTCACATAACTGAATTTCTCCAAATTAATGAAACAGCGCCCCTACAGCCGGTGTTGGGAAGTTTTCTCAGAGTTAGTCGGCTAAAGGGAAGCTAGGTGGAAAAACACCAATGCGAAAACGTGTTTAGTGTTTACTGTGATAATTGGAGAATAGGAAGACGGATTGTGAAAAGCACGAGGAGGACTAGGAAAAGGAGGAGTCGAGAAAGAGGAGACTCCTAGAGTAAGTGTTGATGACTTGGCTAACATTACATAATGCCTGTTTCAGACTAATTAGCTAGCAGCCATGGATGAACAAGACAAACTTAAAAAAAAAAAAGAACAGAAAGAGATCGATGACTTGGCCAAACAGGCTAACAGTTTGTGTTGAATGCCATGATTTAAACTGCAGTAAGTATAAATTCCATGTATGTGGTAAGCCTACTTTCTATTTACCCAACGCACTTTGTTTTTTGAAGTATTAAGTATTTTGGATGTTGGTTCTTTGTATAGTGCAAATTCTTCATAAATTTTGTTTCTTTATGCACGAGCCCACAAAAAAAGATATATTGTGTGGTTACGCTTTACAAGTACAAAAAGCAGTTGTTGTTTTAATGTAGCTAGCTTTTTAATGCCGAATACATTTCCTTCTTTACTAAACATTTTGCATTTTGCTTTCTTCAGGTTAAAATTCCCTTATGTGTATTTTCTGTTCTTCATTCTCTTTTCATGTATGCTTTTCGTTTATTTTCTGTGAAGTACTTTTTGGCATCTGTCTGTGGAGGGCACTATGCAAATATTGCTTGCTTGCATGCCTTGCTCAGCACCATGGACAGGGCATGCTTGTGCTTTACTTGTATTCGGTTGGTATCTTCAGAGAGACATTAGAGTTGTTTGCTATTTGCTTAATAATAAGTAATCATCTTTATATATATGATTTGATAGGATTACTAGGAGGTTCAGGAAAGTATGCAGATGGTACATAAATATGTGTGGACATAAGTTTTTAATGTAGTCGTAAGTGTTGTATGGTTTGTTTATCAGTAGTCTTGAAAGTAATATTTTTGTGTAATGTAAAACTAATGTCATACTTGTGCCTGTGGTGGCTGTGGCTCAGGAGCAGAGCATGTTATCTAGTAATCAAAAGGTTGTTGGTTTGATCCCTGACGCCTTGCAACCTGAATGTCAGAAGTACCTTGGGCAAGATGCTGAACATCAAGTTGCCTCTTATGCATCCATTGGAGTGTGATTATGTGAATTTTAGGTAAAATGTGTCATTGTCGGCCCACTTGATTACTGTCTATTTGCTTCTAAATTAGCAAACAACAAGGTGATTTAAATAAATTGGCCTTTTTGCATGGGCCCATTGTCAGACCAGCTCTTTGAATCTGTATCATCCCTAGATATGTTCTTAACTTTGTCCACAGTTCACATATGAAAAAAACCTTTATTAAAAGTACCTGAGAAAGACCTACTGCCTGTATGGTTACATAGCAGGCTAATGGTAATCTTATGGAAGTGACTTAATACAGTATTTATATTGTTTGTACTGTGTATGAGGTGTATAAGAGAAAGAGAGAAGGGGTATGCTGGAGAGATTGGTTGTGGGAGAGATTCTCTAGCTGTGTGTTTGATTTGCTTTGGTTTACAACAGATGGGCCTACTGCGACCCACAGGCAAATACATGCAACCCCCTACCCTAACCGGATTTACACACATATACACGCAAACACTTACACATGCATACAATGACTGCAGATAGAGTATATACCTATGATGTTCAGAATATTCATTGTTGATTGTGTGGTTAACAGTAGGTCTTTGTCAAAAGAGTTACTAAAAGACAGTTATCTACTTTTGGTGCAGACAGATCTGCAGATATACTAATATTTGTGTAGATATGTTGCAAGCAAAGCCTTGGGGCTGGTATCAGTAATTTAAACTATTTTAATCAGCTAAAATCAAAGAGATTAAATTTTAATCCTTTATTTCCTGTACTTTACATCGGAACACCCCAATCTGCTAGGGCAGCACTACTATGATGAGACAAAGAGATTTAGTGAAGTAATAAATGGACAGACTTGTTTAACTCCAACTGTTAATTTGTTTTCAGACTGAGTTGGCTTCGTAAGAATAAGGTTCATCAACATTATTGGAATCACACTCAATACAGCAGGATTTTATTTTTCTTACCTTAGTGACATACTGGGGGCACTCATACTGGCCAGTTTTTCCAGTTCAACACTATTACACTAGAGGCTCTGATCTTGGATGGCGTGGGTGTCATGTTGAGACAATTTGTGTGACCTACAGACACACAGCTTTAGTCCATGGACCCACAGGGGAAGACATAATTCACACAGTTAACATGTCAAATAACGCTAAAGGTCAGCACAGGTCAATTGGAAAAGAAAAGAAAAATGAAGATGAGGGGAAAAAAAGTGCAGAGTGGAATTTAGTAAAGGAAGTGAGTTGGACACTTAAAGAACAGAGGCTGAAAAGAAAGCAGACAAGGTAAAGAAAGGGGTTAGATTACAAAAGAAACCAAATTCTGTGACCTGTGTATGAAGCCATTGTCTTCAATTATACTTCTACAATCAAATGTAATATATTTGTTTCTTTCCTTTTTTAAGTAGACATCTACTGTATATCTAAATTTATGCTAAGAGCTATTGCTGATATAGCAGTGACCAGCTTCCTGGACCTCCAATTTCAAAACATGCTAGAAAAAACATCTAATACTTTTTCTGTGTTTTGAAGGATTAAGTACGTATAGTGTATAAAATCTTACCACTAGATTGCTGATTGCCGTCAGTGTTTTAATTCTATTCATTATTATTTATTTAGTGCCGGAAAGAAAAAAGCAGGAACAAGGAGATTTATATTGTAAGGTAAAGACACTACTATAATGCAAAGAAAACAGAGGAAACCCCCATAATCATATTAAATTTTGGAAACAGTGGGAAGAAGAAACTCCCGTTTAACAGGAAGAAACCTCCAGCAATACCAGGCTCAGGGAGGAGCAGCCATCTGTCACGACTAGCTGGGGTGAGGTGAGGAAGAAAGGACAAAGACTTACCGTGGAGGAAGGCTAGAGATGAATAATAACTAATGATTAAGCTCAGAGAGGTGTAGAAACACAGTGAGTGCAAAAAAAAAAATGACTGAAAAAGAAACGCTTGGTGCATCATGGGGTCCCCATGTAGAGTAGACCTATCTGGTCTTTAAGTCTGACATCATTAGCTGTGTCTGGGCCCAAACTCTACTGCAGGTCCTAAAGTCAAATGATCACTGCGGGATCACTGAAAGTTGAAAAACTGTCTAAATTCTTTCATCTGTAATAAAATGATCAACTTGCTGGTCTACCAGGTGTAACAATTAAGTTTAACATCCAGGCATCCATGAAAATGGAATTTATTAAATTTAATGGAGTTAGAAGTTAGCAGGAAGTTAGCTCACTAGTTTCCACATAAACATGATATACCATGTTCTGACTGAGATTTCTGAAACAAATTAAGACGTACAGCTCTGCTATCACTTCCAACATAAGACAGGAAAGTAAACAGCAGTGAGGTTTGTAGGGTTACTGAAGTTTGGCTAGCTGTTTATAGCTGTGTGCTACGTGATTGCTAGCAACACAGCTATAAACAGTGAAGCTGGAGGATGAATGCGAACTTTTTTCCACTCGATAAGAGTTAACGTGAGGGTTCCCGATAGTTAGGGACAAATGCAATCGCATAACAAGATGCTGTAAACGGACCAAACTTCAGCCAGGAGAACAACTGAGATAACTGATCCACAATACGAGGTTAGTCATTAATATACTGCTGGACTGTAGTTACATCGTAAGGTTTTAAAAACTGAGCTTTAAAATAAATAGTGATAATAAAAACTGACTGTTTTTCGGGGGATTTTGAGATCAAATAGAACAAGATACAAAGCATAAAACATCTTAAAAATACAAAAGCCATATTAAAAATAGGGTAGTTTGAGCCCGGAAGCAGCAATCATTACGTCATCACTTAAAGACCAGATTGCAGCATACCGCTTAAGGTAACCTGATAGAGCCCTAAATATATGCTTTATCAAAAAGGAAACTTTTAAGTCTAATCTTAAAAGTAGGGAGGATGTCTGTTCTCCAAATCCAAACTGAGAGCTGCTTCCACAGATTTTATGCAATACTATAAAGTCATTAAGATAAGATGGGGTCTGATTATTCAAGACCTTGTATGTTATTAGAAGGATTTTAAATGTTATTCTGGATTTAATAGGGAGCTAATGAAGACAAGCTAATAAAGGAGAAATATGCTCTTTCTTTTTAGCCCCTGTCAGTAAGCTTGTAGCAGCATTTTGGATCAACTGAATACTTTTCAGGGAATTGTTTTTAGGACATGCTGATAATAACGAACTATAGTAGTCCAGCGTGGAAGTAAAAAATCCATGAACTAGTTTTTCAGCATCACTCTGAGACAGGATATTTCGAGATATTGCACACATGGAAGTAAGAAGTCCTATATATTTGATTAATATGCACATCGAAGGAAATATCCTGATCAAAAACAACTCCAAAATTCCTTACAGTGTTACTGAAGGCCAAGGTGAAGCCATCCAGAGTAAGAATCTGGTTATATGCCATATTTGCAAAATCTTTAGGGCTGAGTACAAAACCCCTTAGTTTTGTCTGAATTTAGAAGCAGAAAATAAGAGGTCATTCAGGTCTATCTAGTCCATCTGCACTTTAACTAATTATGTATTATCTGGTTTTATTGATAGATAAAGTTGGGTATCATCTGCATATAGATCCATGTGATATGAACAAAGTTACTGCCTTGTTTATATTACCTTGTTTACATTCCAAAGTATTGGAGGAAATCGTAACATACAACACTGCAACAACAGATATGTGGACAAGCTGAACAATGCATCCCTGTATGAGCTTAACAGTACACTTTATCCAAGACTGGACACTCTGCAGTCGATGTTTACAGAAAGGTTAGTTTGCTGACGACAATGCAAGAGCAGTAATGATAGCCAGAGGCCTCAGGGAAGCTCTTGCATGACGGTGTGGGATCAGCTAGTCCGTGGGACTATGGGATAACGTCACCTAAAGCCCATATTTAATTCATTTTGATTATTTAATTTAAATGTAAAAAGAAATAGTACTTTCAATATGAAATAAGATAACAACTGATTTCTTATTATTTTATGTGTGATTATGGTCATATCGCACAGCCCTATCTGCATAGCAGATACTGCCTAAGGGAAGCATGTATAATCTAAAAGGAATTTACAATTGGGGTAAGTGATGTTTTTTTTTTTTAAAGTAATGGTTTAACTACTGCTAGCTTGAAGGCCTGTGCTTTGTAGCTGATTAATAGAGATAGGTTGGTCATATTTAAGATTGAAGCATTAATTAATGGTAGGACTTCTTTGAGCAGTCTTGTAAGAATGGGGTCTAAGAGACATGTAGATGGTTTGGAAGAAGTAATTACTGAAGTTTAGTTGATTATTTCCTTTGTGATTTTTTTTTTTTTTTTTTTTTTTTTTTTTTTTTTTTTTTTTTTTTTTTTTATTTTTTTATTTTTTTTGTGGGGTTTTTTTTTGGTGGG
>VUQR01011572.1:0-20502 GCA_015108515.1 Hemichromis elongatus
TTTAATTTTTATTTTTTTTTTTTTTTTTTGTTTTTTTTTTTTTTTTTTTTTTTTTTTTTTTTTGTTTGTGTTTTTTTTTTTTTTTTTTTTTTTAACGAAATCTGTCATTAGGACTTGTTAAATCTTAAAGGTAAGTGCAAAATGTTTGCAGAACTCAAAATCCTGTAACCTAGAGACCTGAGTTAACCTTTTCTAATGCTACGTGAATGTTGTTTTAACAAGTTTATCAGCAAATATTAAATATTTGCAAAGTTTGTGTTGTAGAACAGTTTGTGAATTTCCTGTTTTACGTTGAAGGTCTGTGTCTCGTTGTGTCCAATTAGATTCAGCTGTGTTCTCCTCTGGCGTGTCATTCCCTCATTACCTTGTCTGTATTTATAGTGTGTGCCTGCCTATGTTCCTCATCGGTTCGTCTGTGTTATCTGATAATCCCCGCGTCTCGCTGCTCTTCGTTCAGCTCTCCATTCCCTGCCCTCACTTTTGTTATTTATCGTTCAATGTAAATAAACTCACTCCCATCACACTACTTTTGCAAAGTGAAGGCAATCAAAGGAACAGTGCACATTAATTAAGCTAATGAAAAAGGAGGAATATATAATGTATATAAAGAGACAAATGGCAATCAAAAAGTAACAGGAAGGAATTAAACAAGATACAAGGAGACAATGTGGCTCGAATAATAAATATCAAATATAAATGATAACAGAATAATCACTGACCAAAAATCAAAGAAACAAAAGGCTCAGTACATGGAACTAAATCAGGGCCCAAAGTTTCAGTCATTTGAAAAAGTGATTTGAAATTTGAAGTTTTAATGTTTAAAGCTTTTTATTTTGATTAAATTATTTGTTTTCATGCAATTTTTTTACACTTCCATTTATCCATGCCATTCCCAAGCATGGATAAATGAGGAGGGTTGCTTCACAAAGGGCGTCCAGCATAAAATCTTTGTCAAATCAAAGAATGACCTACAATAATCAAGGTGGGAAAATATTCAATATTTTGCCACAAACTTTTTGTCCTGCTGGTAGCATCAGACGGTGCCTGCTGCCCTTCCAGGATGGCACATCCACACATGCTGTCACAAAAAGCTTTGCTGTCTCCCAGCATAAGTTACAAGAGAAGTGCTGGAGATTTCTGTAGAAGGACAACACAACAGAAGGACTCATGTTTGCTCCTTTGTTTAAGGAGGAGCACAAGGTTGCAGCATTGTCACATTATGTCACATATACCTGTGTGCTCCCACATTTATCACAGTGCCAGCTGCAAACTGGGGTGGGACACAACAAATGCCTTTGCCTGCGTGGCTCCTTATTGATGAGGATAGTTTAACATTAATGACTCTTTCATAATTTAACCCTTTAAACCCTAATCCGTCGCTGGAGACGGTTAGGGTGTAAAGCAGGGGTGTCCAACTCCAGGCCCGTGGGCCGGTGTCCTGCAGATCTCACCCTGGGTCAACACACCTGAGTCAAATGATTAGTTCATTACCAGGCCTCTGGAGAATGTTGAGGAGGTAATTTAGCCATTTTAATCAGCTGTGTTGGATCATGGACACATCTACAACCTGCAGGTGGTGGTAATACTGAGAATCAACTTTACAGTTTGAGTACGCAAAATAATTCCTTCAGAGCATGACTGGTGGAATAATCAGTGAAAATATTGTAGTTTTAAGCTCTGCTGTTGACCAGATTATGTGTTCAGCAGAGTTTTGATTGCATGGAGAACAACAGACGAGCTTTCAGAGAAGTATAATGACAGCCATTTTTGCAAGCACCTTCATGAATCTGAAACTTTTTAAGTTCATCACGCCATCGCTGACCTAACATGTTAAAAACAAAATATATACAGAGTCAATATAAATAACAATTATACTGAAAACATAATAGTATGCAAAAGACTTGAGACACATTCCTTTCTTTATATTTTGTTTCCAATTAGTTTGATTTTCTGTGTTTTTTTTTTAAGTGCTCTTGAGCAAAACCTCTCCAGGTATTGAAAGTTTTCCTTTGGACAGTCCAGTCCTTGTATTTGACAATTTTGAGAAAAATGCTTTTTCCTTTTTGTTTGCTAAGCCACTTACCACTGGCCTATGAGTCACACAAGCTTTAAAAGGCAACTTATAAAGTAGCACGAAGTGCTCCAGTAAAGCAGAAAAGTGCTCAGAGAGTCAGTCCAATTATAACTGAGTAAAGAACTTTTTAAATAGTACATTAGGTACTTTGTTATTAGCAAAACCCTGCCAAAGGAAACACAGACTGATTAGCATAAAAAAAATTCGAGCAGTGCATGGAGAACGATTCCTGAAGACTACTTAAAAGTGACAAGAAAGCTTCCTCAGAGAGTTCAGGCTGTGCTGACAAATAAAGACATCAAACATCACACCAAATATCAACTTCCAAGCTTTTTAGAACTGTACAAACTTGGTTCTTGCTTATAACCTGCATTTTCATGTCTCTTGACACATGTCAATAAATCACTGCACACTGTTACAGGCAAACAATACAACACCACAATCAGCTCCAAATTGCATCTGGTCTTTGAAGCCACAATTTCTGCATTTTTAAAGCATCACCTGTGGGGATTTAAAAGTGTGATCAGGATAGTCATTAAACTCCTGTTTAAATTATGAAAGGATGAAATCACATCCTCTGAACACGTTCAGTGATAATGACCCTTAATCATAAAATGACCACCACCATGCTTTACAGGCAGTATGAGGTGGTTGTTCTGAAAAGCTGTCTTTGGTGTGTGCAAACATGTCTATTACTCCAGGTGCCAAATAACCCCAACTCATAGTACACAGTACACAGCACAGTATTTCAATAAACCTGGTCCCAAATGCTGATTCCAGCAAGAGAAGTCTGTTTTTGGGATGGCCCACCAGACCCACCAGACCCTTGATGACAAAGTTTCACCTTTTACTCTCTAAGGTGGTTCTAATCATTCACTCCTAATCTGCAACCATCTGCTCTCGTTTTGTACATTTGAATTTGTAACAAATATAGAAGAAATGAAGCAATAGATTAAAAATACTGTGTAATTGTTAAAAAACAAATAATCAAACAAAATATTCTGTAGTTGTACCTCATATGTCTTTTCAGATTTCCCTGTTTGTTTCGCTACAAACTCCACAGCTACACAGTTTCTCTCCGGTGAGGATGCTTGTGTGCCTCTTAAGATGCGCATGGCAATGAAACGTTTTACCGCCAGTCATTACAGCCAAATGGTTTTTCTCCTGTGTGAAGTCTTACGTGTTGTTTTTGGCTGCAAAAACCACGGTCGAACGGTTTCTCTCCCATGTGGACACTCGTGTGTCTCTTAAGAGAATTCTGAGTCTAAATGTTTTGCCACAAACTTCACAACCAAACGGTTTCTCTTCCGTGTGAACTACCATGTGTCTCTTCAGAAACTCTTGTTGTGTAAATCTTTCGCCACAAACATCACAAACAAAAGGTCTCTCTTCTTTGTGAACTCTCATGTGGCTTATGAGATGCATATTGCAATTAAAGCTTTACCACTTCTGTCACAATGGAATGGTTTCTCCATAGTGTGTAACTTAGCATCTGATAGCCGTATACCTCCATCATTTTCTGCATTCTTCTCTTTGGCTGATTAAGATTAAGATGCTTACTTATCAAGCCGATAACCGCTTTTACATGACCTCTTAGTCTGACTGCAGTCCAGATAACAAAAAGATATCCTGGGTAAGCTATAGCTGTTTCGTAGCACAGGCCCCAGAAGTGTATCTTGATCAGCATATATAAATACAGTGACAAGGAAAACAGCATATATGCGCAAACTGCCTTGCACTCAAGTAATTTCAAATTTCAATTTTTGACATTTAAATTATGATATTATAAGGAGAGGTCAACACCTGGATGGATTCTCTAAATCCTTCAGTGCTTCCTTTATAACCTCGTAGCAGAACATACACTGTGGTATCCTTTATCAAAGAAAAAGAAGGAAGCCATCCCATAACTCAAAACTTCACATCATCCCATCATTTATCTTTTTTAAAAAATCCACATAGCTGACCTGTGAGTAAGATCTTCTAAATGCCACTGATACTCTAAACCTGAAGGCTGTTCAACCAACAGCTGAACGTTAAGCTCCTGCTTCTTATAAAGATTTTACATTTACAGCTGCATTAACGCAATCACCGTCAATTCAAGGTTCAAACTGACTCTGTATTCACTTATTCTGTTGATGCTTTGCAGCCTGTAGGATTATCATGCCAGTATCACGCCAAAAAAAACCTGTTGTGACTTGTTGACCTATCATCTGTCAAACAGATCTCTCACAAATGATATCAAATCATTATGAGCCAGAAAGAAGCTGCAATCAGTTTTTTGCAATGTGACCTATGTGCAGTTTCAGACATCTGGATGTTCATATTTGTAGATCCACTGTTTCTGCCTTCTTTGGACTCTATCGCCTTTCCTGGACTGTTAATAGGGCTGATGGCGACCCCTGTTGACCTGGTAATAGAAGTGCTTTATAGTGCTATGGTGCGCAGGCTTTATAAAGAACATGTCTCATGGGTGGAGTATAGCTTAAGCAAATAAACTGCAAAATAGAAATAGAAAAAAATAGAAAATACACATTGTCAGTGAGTAATCCACTGTTAGACAACCAGTGTGCCTGTTTAAGTGCAGTGAAAAATCATCCAAATGAGTATTTAAAAGTCCTTATTCATACTGTAAAAAACAAGCAAACTGAAAACATTGTTCAGTTTTTATTAGTGTTAAAAGTTAAATGTGTGTTAACCTGTTGTGGTGACCAGTTGCAAATGAGGAAGCAGATGAAAGAAACATTTTTTTTTTAAATAAGTCAACCCAGTCTAGCCACAAGCACTTTTTCATAAAGAGGGCAGTGGTTGCAGCATATAACAAGTCACAGACAGACAGGTCTACTGGCAAAAGAGCAGCATATTTCAGACATGAAGAGCAAACTACAAATCAGAAATACTCAGACACAAGAACATCTTTATGTGAAGTGCTCTACAAGCTGTCATTTTCTTACTTGTCTTTGTTTTGTGCGAATACTTCAAAATATCTACTAAAAATAATAATTTCCGCATGTCCTTTTTTAGTTTTTGTGCAGGTGTGTGTTGCAGAGGAACACAAACGTAATACAATGCATTATTTTATAATGCATAAGTGATGAGAAATGTGTAATAAAAAAACTTTAGATTACTGTTTCAGTAACATTAGTACTTCATATTTAGCACAGCCAACAGACAGATTGTCATGTAGTGTTTATACATTCCATCAAACATCAGTAAGACAGGCTGAAAGAAGCCCGGTCCATCAAGTGCCATAAAACAGTTACAGAAGTCCAGTGTTTTTAACCCAAAAGGTTAGATGTTTAGGCACAAGAAAGACATGCAAAATGATAGGCAGTTGTTGAAGCTGCAGTTGTACAACATCTGTCATGTGTGTACCCTCATGTGTCTCTTCAAACTTCCCTGTCTGGTATATCTTTCGCCACAGACGCCACAGGAGAACGGCTTCTCTCCTGTGTGGACGCTCATGTGCCTCTTGAGAGTATTCTGCTGTCTAAATCTCTTTCCACAGAGACCACAACCGAAAGGCTTCTCTCCTGTGTGAACTCTTGCATGACTCTTCAGAACCCCTTGCTGTGCAAATCTCTCACCGCAAACACAGCAACTAAATGGTTTCTCTCCTGTGTGGACTCTCGTGTGTGTCTTAAGGTGCGTATTTGAACTGAATGTCTTTCCACAGTCAACACAAACAAACGGTTTTTCTCCCGTGTGGACTCGCATGTGTCTTTTAAGAGTAAAATGAACTCTAAATCTTTTCCCGCAAGCATCACAGCCAAAGGGAGTCTCTCCTGTGTGGACTCGTAAGTGTTCCTTAAAATTTGACTTCTGGCTGAACCTTTTACCACAAAAACCACAATCAAACGGTTTTTCTCCTGTGTGAACTCTCATGTGCGTCTTAAAATGTGTCTTCCTGCTAAATTTCTCTCCACAAGCAGCACAACAAAAAGGTTTCTCTCCGGAGTGGATTCTCATGTGTCTGTGGAGAGACTGCCTGTGGAGAAAACATTTTCCACATTCAGAGCAGCTAAAGGGTTTTTGGGTAGCGTCACATCCCATGTCACTATTTACACTTGACTCAGGTGACCTGCTCACCTCCCAGTCATTGTCACTCTCTTCAGTTTCAGGTCCAAAATCTGACAACGGCCCTTGCCATTTATCACCCTCGTTACTGAGTTCCGTCTCAGAGGAGTCAGAATCATTTTCCTCTTCATTAGGTTGTAAATTACTTTTTGGATCGAGGTTTCTGGCTGATTCTGGTCCTCCACTGTCGTCTCCAACAATCTCAGTTTTTATTTGTTTGCTTGTTTGACGAAAGTAAAGCTCTGAGGGATTAGGTTTCTCTTCAACATCTTCTCTCTTCAGAGCAGCAGTGAATGGGAACCTGCTGGTATCAGCGTCCTCCAGCCCTTTAAGGTGTTCTGCTATCTGAGTGGTGCACAGTTCCTCACACTCCTCCTTTATGTGCAGGGGCCCTTGGCCACACTGGTCCTCAGATGGGCTCCATTCATGGGGAACCTCTTCTTTAATCACCAACAGCTGTTGGACATCAGCAGGAAACTCTGAAACACACAGAGACATCACCTAAGCTTTACAAATAGCACAACACAATAATCTGATAATAGCAGATAAAAACAAGAATTTCTTGTCATTAAAATGTGAATAAAAAGGGTTAGAATAATAACTATTGTATGAGACAGGTAATTAAAAATCAAACAAAACAAGAATAAAAATGCCCTCGAAATAATTACAATAAATAAAGGTCAACAAAAAAATACAGCAACCTCCCTAATCATGTGATCATCTGCTAAATAATCACAAGCTTAATGTAAATGTACAGAAAACCTTCGCAGATAATCCAAACATCAGTATAAGAATGTAATTTAATCTTAAGAGCTTGTCAGGTTTTTGTTTCTTTGGCTTCAAAATAAAGATGCTTCTTTCACCTTCAACCTTTTTGCTGCTCTTGTTGTAGGAGTAGGAGCCAGTGTTGTTACAAATGACTTGTTGGTCTATAATCTGTCAAAAAACTATCTCGTGAATAATATCAAGACATTTTGAACCAGAAGAACCAAACTAGAATCAGTTTTTTTTTTAAATTTTTTTTTTTAAGCAAAGTCACGTTTGATTGTATTTTTATTCTTTTTTTGTGTCACTGACAATAAAAATGTCTTTTACAAGAGCTACCTGACCAAGAGGGAAGCCTAAATTGCACCAAATACAACCAAACAATTCTATAAAGATCATTATTCAAGTGGCCACAAGGCACTGGAATGATTAAAATGTAGGCACATTAAGGCACAATCATAAAGATAGTCACACAACAGGTCACTTCTTTATTTTATATATATCCCCTACATAAGGTCAGCTCACTAAAGTCTACATTTATTAAGATGAGTAAAAATATTAAAAATAAAAACTCCTTGAATCTCTTTTCGTGCTTTTATTTACATTGAACTACAATATTAACGCTGTTGTTGTGTGCGCCGTGTAAAACGCCCGGGTACTACACCGGACCATCGCGTTCCGCCGTTTTAACACTGATTTGTGGCAGATTTATAGAATTTAGGAAGCCCGGTTTGTAGGTGAAACGTAATATCACCCAACAGTACGAGTTAGCAGCTAATAAGCCGTTTCCATTCGGAAAAACACGTCACGTTAAATCTGTGATTTTTCTTACCGGTGGTGGGGTAGACATCAGCATCCTGCAGCTGATGCGGATTGATCTGCGGCTTCCCTTCAAAAGGCTGATAATCCGCTTCATTCATTGTTCTCGTTTATAGGCTCGTTTGGATTGAACGAGGCGAATCGATCAAGAGATCGAGGTCGTGTATTCACACTTCTTTACGACCTCATCAATATTTGTGTTACTGGAGACGGGGACGGACTTCAGTGTTGTTGTGAAATGTATTTATTCGTGTGTTTTGAGCAGGCATCTGCGCAGGCACCTTCATTCTTCTTCTTTTAAATTTTGCTTTATTGGAAAAAAAAAAACGTAACACACACACACACAGAGTAACAGGCACTTTTAAAAATTATTTTTAAACTTTTAATTACTTGTCATGTAGAAATTACAGACAAGAAAATATGAATATAACAAATTATAAAAAATAGTTAATAATAATAATAAGGCTTATAATGCAGAAAAACAGGGGAGAAAGGAGCCAATTGTCTTTATAAATAATTTATTTTATGTAATTGTATTTTTTGTTCCAATGTACAGCATTTTGTGTCAGCTGTGATTGTTTTAAAGTACTTTAGAAATAAAGATGATGATGATGATAAATACGTGCTGTGTTATACCAAGAGAGGACAGATTGAAGAATGCTAGTGTACTAAGAAGTGCAGGTGGTTAATAAGCGGGACGTGAGGGAACCTTAGAAGAGGATGAAGAGTTGAAAGCCTTGGTCCTGATGGCATGAAGGTATGAGGTGTCTGTGAGAGAGGGCAGTGGACTGTTTAACACAGCGAGGAATGGAGGAAAGGTGTAGTGATGTGGATTTTTTATGAACGAGGGTGATGTGCAGATAAAACTGATCTTTATCATGAATCTTTAGGAAAGAGCTGTTGTAGTTAGAGAGGTGATAATCAGTGAGCAGCAGTGTGGCTTCAAGCTGAAAAAGCACATTACAGATGTGATGTTTGCTACGAGAGTGTTGATGGAGAACTACAGAGAAGGTCAGGGGAAGCTTCTCTGGGTCTTTGTGGATCAGTGAAATCACATGATATGAGGGAACTGTGGTACTGTATGAGAAAAAGAGTGGCAGATTAATACATGAGGGTGGTGCAGGACATGTATGAGGACAGTGGTGCGGTATATGGTAGGCGGGGCCAGCTCTACGCTAGTGCAAGATGGGGCAACGCCGCCTTCAGAAAGCGTCTTTAAAACAAACTTACAGAAGAGAAGAAAGAAAAGAATGGATTACCCAAAAACAATATATCACGTAAATGGCCTCCTTGACTCTGTGCTCAAACCAGCATTCCTCCCTGTCAGGACTTTGATCAGTGGTTGCGTCAGTAGCAACGACGCCGCTGCTGGTACATCAGAAACAGCAACTAGCTTGTCTGCTCCTCCTTTGGCATCAACAGGCACTGCTTCTCCTTTGCCTCTGCCAACAATTGGTGCCTAAAAGCAACCCGCTCAGCTACCGGGGGCCTTAAATTGCAATACACCATCCCAGCCAATACCAGGTAGTTACCCCAAATATATATATGGTGGTACAACATTAAGATCATTCAATCCCGCCTGGTACCATACACGACCATGGCTGGAGTGCTCTGTTGTGCCCATGCTTTTTAATTTTGTCAATATTGGCAACACTGAGAAGTGTTATTATTGGGTTTGAATATTTTAGATATAGGCCATCCAATTAAGGTTAATGTCATGTTATTAGTTTTTATAATTAGTGGTGGAAATTTAACCCAGTAATTGCAATTAATTAATTTGAAAAAAGTACATCTTAAAAAAATTAAACATATTTAATCACACTTTGCATTCCAAGCAAAGGAGAACTTTTGTCAATGCACAATTTGCTGATATACCGATTACACTGATGCACGAAGCTAAAAAAAATGGAAGGCTGTTTCTCAATCCTCAAGTAAGCAAGTCAGTACTAAAGTTAGTACTGACTTGCGTTTTTGCTAGGCCCGGACTTTGTAAGTTCACACAGATTTTTTAAGAAAAAAGGATAATTAAAAAAAGTATCTTAAGCCCTTTGGCAAAATGGCCAAACCGATTTACTCAGGAACAAATAAAACACTGAAATAAACCAAACATTAGGATTTACAAGTTACCTAAGTGACTTAGAAAACAATGTGCTGGGAGTCAGCTATCGAGCTAGAGGGTAACAGTCCGAGCACTAGTTGCAGAATATAATTGCTGTTTTTATTATAGGGAAAGAGACCACCATACAGACACGCTGCTATTTGGCTTCCACAATCACTGCTGCACTATCCAGATGCTGATCAGTGTTAATAGTTGGCCTGTTTTAGATCAGATAACAAGATTGTTATTTTGCTGAGTACTTGTCTTAATATTTCACAGATTCTGAATGCAGCTATTCACTATTCACTATAATTTTACTGGACAAATTGTCACCATTTTATTTTTTGGAATCAGGCCCAATTTTTTCACGTGAACAACCAGATCTGACCAATCACAGCGCTGCATTTGGCAACATGTGTGCTCGTAGCTCAAAACACACTCATTTATTTTTAACTCTCACTGATTAAGTTGTGTTTAGAAACGGTTTTTAAATTACAAAACACTTCTGCTTATGGGGGGCAAAAAAGTGTTTAACTTCTAAAGAGCAATAGGTTTTTTTTTTATATAATTTTGAAGCAGTTTAAAGTTTCATTGAAAAATCATAAATTATCTAATGATGAATGACTTGACTATAAAAGAAAAAATGTGTTAAAACAGTAAAAAGGGCAACTTAATATAGTTACGACGGTTTATTGCCTAGTTTAAAAGAAAATTACATCATACCTGAGATAGCTTCAGTTTTCTAGATATATGTTTCCATATATTCCATAAATAATGTCTTTTATTCCTGAAGAACATTTATAGACAAGGACAAAGCAAAGTTTTGTATTCATGGATATATTTTGGTTTATTTTTATTTTTTTAAGTACAATGAAGACAAACATGAGGGGGGGTAGGGAGCAGAAAAAAGACCAAGTAAAGCTTGTTAATATTACAAATACACTAAGGCTATGTTCACACTGCAGGTCTTAATGCTCAATTCCGATTTTTTGATCAATTCCAATTTTTTTTGTGTGGTTGTTCACACTACAAATATAATGTGACAGCAAACGCGCTCTAGTGTGAACAATCCACGGCCCTCATAGCGGCCTGCATGCACAAGAGAAGACATCAAACACAACGTGCTCCGTTTACGGAAGTAAACGGTTACGATACGACCCTTCAAGTTTAGCTTGAAAAGAATTGTCTCCCCATATGCTAAACAAGTCCAAAACTTCAGTGTCTGTCCATCGACTCGCTCCGTCTCCAGTTTCCGTCACCATGCTTTCTCGTTTGTCTTCTCCGGCGCTGATAATTGGCATCTGTCTTGTGTCAGTGACGTAAAGACAGATTTAATGCGACATGACCGTTCAAACAGCAGTCGCTTTCTAAAACATTGGATATGTATCGGATTCAGTACCACATATGAAAGTGACCCAGATCGGATTTGAAAATATCAAATTTGTGCTGTTCACACTGTCATACTATGATCGGATATGGGTCACATAGGGTCAAAAAAGTCGGATTTGATGCGCTTTCGCCTGCAGTGTGAACGTAGCCTAATTCTTCACAACAGAACCTATAGCGTTACAGTATCTATCTGCAGTAACATGTGCGAACTTTCATGCTGTTTCAGCTGTTCTGATGTCAAACATTTTTCACCGCAAACTCCACACAAAAACTGTTTGTCTCTCCTGTGGATGCTGATGTGCCTCTTAAGTCGTGTATTGGAACTAAATGTTTTCCCACACTCTTCACAGCCGAACAGTTTCTCTCCCGTGTGGCCTCTTAAGTGCTCCTTAAATCGTGTGCTGCGGTTAAACCTTTTTCCACAAATATCGCATCCAAATGGTTTCTCACCTGTGTGGACGCTTGTGTGTCTTTTAAGAGCGTTCTGGTGTCCGAATCTTTTCCCACATATATCACAACCAAATGGTTTCTCCCCTGTGTGGATTCTCATGTGTCTCTTCAGACCTTCGTGTTCTGTAAACCCCTTACCACAAACGCTACAGCCAAAAGGTCTCTCACCTGTGTGGACCCTCATGTGTACTTTAAAACTGTACTTAAATTTAAATGTCTTTCCACAAGCATCACAACTAAATGGTTTCTCCTGTGTGTGTACTCGCATGTGATTCTTAAGATGAGTGTTACGACTAAATGTTTTTCCACAGTCTTCACAACCAAATGGCTTCTCTCCTGTGTGAACTCTCATGTGCGTTTTAAGAGTAAACTCAAGTCCAAATCTTTTTCCACAAGCTTCACAGCTAAAGGGTTTCTCTCCCGTGTGGACAGTCATATGTCTCTTAAGATGTGTATTGCAGCTGAATGTTTTACCACAAACACCACAAGCCAGTGATTTCTCTCCTCGGCTTTGTCGTTTCTGAGTTTCTGGTTGTGTAAATGTTTTAACGCAGACATCCCCGACAAACTGAGGCTCAGTTGTAACGCTCTCCTTCCATGCTATGTCACCCACTTCAGTTTCAGGTCCAGAATCTGACAGTGGTTCCTGCCAAACATCCTCCTCCTCCTCATCATCTTCATAACTGACTTCAGTCTCAGAAGACTCTAAAGGCTTTTTCTTATTATTTACTAATAAATGATGACTTAGATCTGGGCTCCAGGCTGATTCCCGTCGTCCATATGCATCTTCATCAATTTCTGTTTTGATCTGTTTAGCCAAGCAGCCGATAGGTGGCTCTGTCTGTGTGGATTCTTCTGTTTGACTTTGATGACGATATGAGCACTGAGGCTTTTCTTCATCATCATCATCTTCAGTCTTCACAGTAACAATAGTGAATGGTAACCTGCTGAGATTGGCCTCCTCGGGCCCATTGAGCTGCTGTCCTTCCTCACTGCTCCAGGCTTCCTCCTGCTCCTGCTTTATGTGGAGGAACTCGCCGGCTTGCAGGTCCTGCCCGGGGCTCCAATCTTGAGGAACTTCTTTAATCACCAGTAGCTGCCGGACATCTTCAGGTAACACTGAAACACACATGGACACAATGAAAGACTGACATTAAAATTCTACAGCAGCACAGCACACCCATTACCTTTAGGGGTCGCCACAACAGATCACCTGCCTCCTTCTCACCCATCTCTCCAACCCTCTGCACGTCATCCTTTACTACATCTATGAACCTCTTCTAAGGTCTTCCTCCTGCTCGGCTGCTTCCTTTTGAGAATCATTTTTCCAATATATCCACTATCCCTTCTCTGCACATGCCCAAACAATCTTAGCATCATTTCTCTGACCTTGTCTGCCAAACTGCTCAGCCTGAGCTGTCCCTCTGATAGACTTATATCTGCTCTTATCTGTCCTGGTTACATTATAAATCCTAAAATAGCCCAGACATTTAAACACATCCACCTTCACTACCTAGGCATCTTACAGCATCACTGTTACACCTATCTCCTTCTCATTTAAACAAATGTATTCTGTCTTCTTCTACTGATTTTATTCCTTTTCTCTCCAGAGCATACCTTCCCCTCTCCAGGGTCTCCTCCACCTGCTCCTTACTCTCAATACAGATCCCAATGTCATCTGCAAACATCTTCAAATATCCTCATGGTGTGGCTGATCAGCTTTATCCCTCTGTAGTTATCCCTCTCACTCTCCAGGACTGTGTTAAACAGTCTGGTTAAAAAGTCTGCCTTCACTCGTAGACACCTCCATACCTCCAGGGGTATGTCATTGGGACAAGTACTCTTCATAGCTGCTCTTACTTCCTCCTTACTAATCCTCTGCACTTCCTGATTAACTATCCTCCATCTGTCCTTCTCTTGCTCTCATTATCTTTGTCCTTTAAAAAGAAGGATTAGCTTCTCTGCACTCATTAGCCCTTTTAAATACAAAATTCCTGAATAATATGATGCCATCACATTTTAAAGACATCAAAGCATCATATGATCCCATCAGAGTGTTTCACTCACATTGTGACCTTAGATGTGGTTTCTAGAGTTTGTGAAAGTAGAATTGGAGGCAGATTCTCCAGAAATGGTGATAAGCTGATTGGAAAGGCTGAGTCTGTAGACACTTGAGACTGTGGTGGAGCAGACATCACAAACAAACAGTTATCTGTAATGGATAATCCTGACCACCCTCAGAAAGGACAGGTATTAGAGCACCTTCTATAACAGACTGGTTCAGCTCCAAGCACGACTGATGTAGGACATTTTTCATACCACATAAAATCACCCTTTATAAAACAATACATGTGTCTGGCTAAAAGGCATCTGCCAGATACAAAGTGCATTATGAATGTATGCATGATTATTCTCAAGGTGCGGGTTGTGACCATAGAAATCCTTCAGACTCTGAAACTTGATAGATCATTTATTATCACCGTTTTTATAAGGTTTATAGCATAATTGTGAACATAACCACCAATTTTACAAAACTACTGAAGTGTATTTTTTAATAAATTAATAGTTTCTTTTCTCTCTCTCATATTTCTTCTTCAAACAATCAAATGTAATGTAATGTTCTTCCTCTACAATAATGTGTTTTGTACTCTTCGTTTATTAGTAAGTTCTTAACCTTAAAGACTTACTTTGTTAAATCTAACTTAGAATTGGGGGGGGGCTCAAAATTATTTAGCAGAGTTAGGAAGATGCAGACCAGACGGCGGGAACTCCAACTCTGCTTATTGATATTGCTATTAATAGTAGTATTTCATCATTTTTTTAAACTGCTGAGAACAAAAACATTTCTTAAATAAGGGGTAAATAGAGCATGTCTCATCTCATTATGTACACACACATTTCTGTTTTAAAATCAGCTGAAAGCGCTTCACTTTCACCAGTACACTCCATTTTAGTGATGCTCCATATGAATGATTAGCTTCAATATACCGGGCCGTCTCCCATTAACATGTCACGGCTGGTACTTTTAAATAAGGTCGAACTACAAAGATAACTCTTGTGTGCGCGTTGGAAAATCGTCCGGACGCAGCACTTTACCCGTCAACTTCAAGTTCCGCCGTTTTTTGTTTTTTTTAAAGCCGCCACAATCATTTAATTAAACGTTAATATTCACATTTGTGATGCACAGATTAAACAACAAGCTCTGGTATTGTAGTTATGTATTTATTTTTGTTACTTATGCAGGTTAAGGAAAGCCGATGTTTCCGATGTGAAATACCTTTTCACTAATCCCACAGCGAGCTAACGTTAGCCTGATCAAACATTAAATGTATTTTTATTCTCACCGGCACTTCGGCTCGTTTCAGCATCCTGCTGCCGTCTAATCTCGGGCTTCTCCCCAGACAGACCGTCGGCGTTCGGCTGATGGAGATAATCCACCTGGTTCATGATGGTGTCCGTGTACTTGCTCTCTTCTTTAAAATAAACTGCAGGCTCGGCGGAGCTGAAACCGGGCCTGCGCAGAATCGATCACCGCCGACCACCTTTCACAATCACGCCGCTTACGTTTCTGTCCGATTTCATCCATGAATACGTCATTGGAGAAGATACAGATTGAAACGGGACACTCAAATAATTCCCCACAACATTTATTGCCCTCTGCTGTGTTTCCAACAGGCATCTGCGCGGACAGCTTTCTTGTCCTCGGCGGTGAGACCACCGCTGTGGAGCGACGACAGTGCCAAAATGAAACCACGAAATACATCATTTTTAAATGTTTTATTAATTAATTGAATTAACCACTTTATGGTCTGTTGATGAGCCGCAGTGACAGTTTCAATTATTTCAAGACGGACAACAACACGTGAACCAGGAAATATTTAAATGGAGAAACAATTACATGCTTTTAAATAAAGAGTCAATATTTTAAGTGGCTAATGATACTTTTAATTACTCTATTGTGTATTTTATTTTTTTCCACTTCTGACCTTGGAGGGTTATTTCCTTTCTATAAAGGATAGGGGACATTTTATTTTAAATTAAAAAAAAATCCCTTTTCATATGTTCAGTTTTATTTATGTAGAACCAGTTAAAAATGTCTCAAGATGCTTAAAGGTTTTGATTGGCACACAGACACTTTTCTCAGTGATGGTTTTCATTGCATGTGTGTGAAGAAAAGCTGTCATCATGGGTCTCCTGCAGATTTTAGTCACTGCAAAGTCATATTCAATGTGAAATAAAATGACACCCTCCACAAATAAAAGTAGCTACATGTAGCTACAACACAGATTACATTTCTAAATACAGTACTGTTTAAAAGTCTCAAGCCAACCAACATGTCATTCTGTCTTGCTAGGAAAAATTTAAAAAAGGTGCAACGATTGTTTAAAACATATGCAAACATACACATAAATACAGTAAATAAGTAATGCAAAAACAGATTTAGTACAAGTCGAATGAGCTTGAAATTAATATTTGGTATCATAAAGCCTTTATCCCTCAACACATCCTAAAATCTTAGAGGCAGTTTTTCCATCAAGTTTGGCTTCTACTATATTGGTTTTGTACTTTTATTGAATTTAGTTTCTACTAAGTAAATAGGTGATGACAATTATAAATATTCTGTCATGTAATAAACATTTACCTAAAAAAAATCTTGAAAACACATCCTGCGTGTGCAGTAGCCCAATTATATTCTGATGGATTTTACCACAAATCATTAAAGATATTAACAGAATAAATCTCAATTAAAAACAAACAAACATCACTACATCAGGAAAGGGGACTTGACAGATGGTGGTATGAAAGCAACTGATCATCACTGGAATATTAAAGATTGATTGCCTTCATGAGACATGCTTCTTATCCCCAAGGAAACCATGATTACATAATCTTGCCTGGTATTGCGTTTGATTATGTATTATTCTGCTCATGTTCAAATAAAGAAAGAAGCAGTTTTTAGAGATGGGATGGAACAGGGAGAGAAGAGCAAAGCAAAAATAATTAAGGGTAGAAACCTGGTTTAGGTCAGGCTCATGTGTGCAAACGAATTAGATAAAGAGTGGCTGCTTATGCTGCTGGCTCTACTCCCCTCTGTGTATTTATAGCCTCAGCCTCTTTGTTGTGTAGCCTGCTCACTCAGTTTTGTGGACTTTGCGTCAGCTGAAAATGACTTACTTTTTAAACATTTTGCCTCTTGTGTCTTTCATTCTGGGTCCTTTGAAAGACTTAAGAATACACACAGTTTGCACAACCACAAGTTGACTGCCTCCATGCCACATCCCAAAGGAGCCCAATAAAGGTATAGTTGGATTTATAATAGATTTTTTTTTAGACAACTTAGAGGAATTATTTGTCTAAATTAATATTATTCAAAGCACTGCCACGTATAATTGTGAATTTATTTTTGCATAATATTTAGTGACAAAAAAATTAAATTCCCACGTATAAAAGAGAAAAGGATGGCTTTAACTGGGTGTAATGCTGACTGGCTTGTATATGTGACAGTATTTTAAAATATAAGTGAAATGCGGCATTTTTGTTTACAGAAAAAGAGGGTAATTATTTTAGAAATGTAATTTTGGACACATGAAAATTACACTAACACTAAGAGGCAGTAAAGCGATGTAAACTGGTGACCGCTGCCTTTAAACCCCCAAAGAAGCAGAAGAAGAAAGGCGTCCGTGCAGATGCCTGCTCAGAACACAGCAGACATAAACAAATCTATCGTAAAATCACCGATGAGAGCAGCTGTCCCGATCGGGTCTCTACGGGCTCCTGTATTACATGCATGGATGAAACCTGACGGAGGTGCGATCAGCATGACTTTCACGCTAATCGGTGATCGATTGTGCGCAGGCCCGGTTCAACTTTAAGGAGCCTACAGTTTATTTTAGAGAGCAAACACGGGCATCATGAAGGAAGTGGATTATGTTCAGCAGCGAAACACAGACAGTCTGCAGACCGGAGGTCAGCAGCATCAGCAGCAGGATGATGATGCTTTAAACCAAAGCGCTGGTAAGAGAAGTCACATAATTCAGTGTTTCTGGGGTGGTGTAAGAGTGGCTGGAAAAATAAACCGACTGATAATAAAAGTTGTTCTTCTTATACAGTAGGTTCAACTAATCGATTCCCCTATTTTTTAATAACTTTGTAATGACCGGCCGAGAAAGATTGAATTCAAAGGAGAAGGTTTAGTGCAACCCGGACTGTTTTAGAGCGCGCACACAACAGTCACCATTCAAAAATCTGATTGCAGCTTTAATCATTGATGAGAAATATGTTTGACACAGGTTTCACAGATTATAAGCCAACAAATAATTTACAGCAGTTTAAATACAGGCTGTCATTTTGGGAGACGATAATTTTTTTTGGCAAAACATCAGCTGCAGAGATATCCAGACCACTCATCTCTCCCTGGAGAGTTCCCAAGTCAGCTGATAACCTGTCCAGTGTGTCGTGGGTTTAGCAGTCACAAAGTTATATACAACAAAATTAAGTAAAGTAAGAAAATGAAGTCCTGAAACAGCAAACAAACAAACAAAAATATATATATATATCAAGGTAAGACAGCATGAAGTGAACATAGTATAAAAACAACAAAAAGTTTTAACTGGTTTTTAAAGGAGTCCACAGAGTCAGGTAAACGTAGCTGGAGTGGGAGACTGTGTAAGTCTTGATGGCACAGCCAGAAAATCTCTGTCCTCCGTAGTGATGGAAGAGCAGTGTGAGCAGCAGTGTGTTTAGTAATAAGCTGGGATCAATAGTCTGGAATCTGGAGCCTGGCAGGTGCCAGTGTAAAGAGTATAAAGTAGGAGTGATGTAAAATTGCTCTCTGGCCCAGAGAGGAATCAAATATTACACCAAGATTTCGAATGCTAGACTTCACATGACTGAATTAAGCATATAATACATGAGGAGCTGTAATCATGGTCTCAGTTTTGCTGGCATTTAAAAGGTAATTGCTAGAGAGTCAATCACTAATCCAGGTAAATAGTGGACTAGGGTGGGCAGACTATCCAGCTGGTGAGGCATAAATGCAAAGAAATATCTGGACCTGCTGTGGTTACACTTTGTTTATTAATGTTTTTCTACCACAACAGAGAAAAAGTGAGGGAAGGAAAAGGAAACGGTCAAAGTAGAAGAGAATGGCTGAGGGAGACCCTGTTACAGTTCCCAGAAGTCCTTTTTCTCTGTGGACGAGTCTGCTGTCACAGAAAATCTTCAGCACACTTTTTAGAAACAAACAATGCTCCTGCCTGATCTGTGCCCTCTGATATCTTTTTAGTTTTAGTTTTTTAATGTAAAAAATGTTTTAAAATTTGATTTGATCTTTCATTTGATTTGATTTTATTCCGATAAATAATCATGCAGCATTACAGTTTTGATTAAGTCAAATAAATTTGTTTTTCTGACTGTGGTATCATTATAAAAATTTGGGCTTTTTATTAACTAATAAATGAAAATTTCCGGTGACATTTGAACTTGTCTGTTTCAGTGTCTCCTGCTGATGTTCAGCAGCTGTTGGTAGTTAAAGAAGAAATTCCCCCTGAATGGTCTCCCAGTTTGGACCAGGAGGATCGAGAGTTGCTTCACATAAAGGAGGAAGAGAAGGAAATCTGGGCCGGTCATGAAGAAGGGCCGCATAATGGGCTGGAGGAGGCTGAAATCACAAGTGTCCTGTTTACTGCTTTTCCTCTGAAGAGTGAAGATGATGAAGAGAAACCTGAGTCTTCAGATCTTCATCAGAGCCAAACTGGAAACAACGGCGAGGCAGAATCTCCGACCAGCTGCTCAGCTGGACGGATAAAAGCTGAGGCTGGTGAAGAGGACTGTGGAGGACAAGAATCAGACTTAAAAAGTAATTTAGAACCAAATACTGATGAAAAAGCTTCAGACTCTTCTGAGACTGAAGTCAGTAATCATGACGATGAAGACTGGCAGGAACCTTTGTCAGATTATGGACCTGAAACTGAAGACAGTGATAACAGCTGGGAGGACAGCAGTGCACTCAGGAGTGAAGTTTGTGGTGGAAAATGTACCCAGTCTGAAAATCTAAAGGGACACAGGGGCGATTGTACAGGACAGAGGGCATTTGGATGTGGCGTTTGTGGTAAAAGATTCACCCGACAAGGGGATCTAAAGAGACACCTGAGGGTCCACACGGGAGAGAAGCCATTTGATTGTAATTTTTGTGGCAAAAGATTTAAACAGCAGGGAGTTCTTAAGAGTCACATGAGAATTCACACTGGAGAAAAGCCTTTTGCTTGTGATGTTTGCGGAAAAAGATTTATCCATCAGTCAAATCTCAAGTCACACATCAGAGTCCACACTGGAGAGAAACCATTTGGTTGTAGCATTTGTGGTAAAAGATTTACAGAACAGGGGAGTTTGAAGAGGCACAGAGGAATCCACACAGGACAGAAGCCCTTTGGATGCGGCATTTGTGGGAAAACATTTAGCCGGAAGACACATTTTAATATACACATGACGGTCCACACTGGAGAAAAACCATTTGACTGTGGATTTTGTGGCAAAAAGTTTAGCCAGAAGACACATTTTAAAATCCACATCAGAGTTCACACCGGAGAGAAGCCCTTCAGTTGCGATGCCTGTGGAAAAAAATTTAGGCTTCAGTACAACCTTAAAAGACACATGAGAGTCCACTCGGGAGAAAAACCATTTGGCTGTGATGTTTGCGGCGAAAGATTTACAGAGCAGGGGAGTCTTAAACGGCACAGCGGAGTTCACACAGGAGAGAAACCGTTCGGTTGTGACGTCTGTGGGAAGAGATTTAGACACCAGTATACTCTTAAAAGACACACAGGTGTTCACA